>JAOUQW010000038.1:18204961-18223592 GCA_028565825.1 Olivaichthys viedmensis | reverse complement strand
AGTCCGGACCTGAACCCAATAGAGCATCTCTGGAGAGACCTGAAAATGGCTGTGCACCGACGCTCCCCATCCAACCTAGCTGAGCTTGAACGATTCTGCCAAGAAGAATGGGAGAAACTTCCAAAAGAAAGATGTGCTAAGCTTGTCGGATCATTCCCAAGAAGACTTGAGGCTGTCATTGCTGTTAAAGGTGCTTTAAACAAGTGAAGGGTCTGAATACTTATTTCAGTTTTTTATTTTTAATAAATTTACAAAACATTCCAAATATCTGTTTTTGCTATATCATTGTGGAGTATTGTGTGCAGATTGATGCGAAAATTGATGAATGATGAGTCTGAAACATGCCAAAATGTGGAAAACCTGAAAGGTGTATGCACTGTATAATGCTTAGCCTAACAACATTAACTAGCTTGTTCGTGAACTTGAATAGCTACTAATGTCACATAGCTATTGCTGGAGAGGTTACATTAGCTAAGCTAACTACTTAGCAGTGCTGTGTTTAGGTAGCTGGCTAGCTTAGCTAATGTTGCCAAGTTAGGACATGCCAATTCTGTTACATGTGGCCACTTCTGTTTTTTAGTGTTTAAGGGTGCAATAACTGTACTATGTACCCTGGTGCAAATAGACACTCCATTATAAGAAAATATATCTCTTTTTCATATTTGTATTGTGAGCTACTTGACCAATGTAGTTCTTAGGTACTGTACTTTCGGCTAATCACAGCAGGATCGAGTATTTTCCATCTCTGCCAAGACCACATTTTTGGCAATGTGTGGGATGTTTCCAGTTTGTCTCCAGCTGAAGTAATGGAGTTATCACACTGCTCGACAGTCAACATCCTCTAACAGATGGTTCCATGCAAATACAGCCCTGTTTGTCTCCACTCGTAAGCACATTTTATTTGATATAGCTTGAAATCTTACTGAACCTCAGCTAATAATGTGAGTTTTGTTACTGTAAATGTAACTGCTCTTTTAGAAAGCCTTGGTCGAATGCCACTCTAATGTTAAACTATAAAATGATTGCTTATTAAACTATAAAATGATGGTTATTGTCATTAATGAAGAGCTGACTTTATTCACTGCATAGCATGAATCATAATCCATAATGCAGAATAGATGTTGGATGATCACTCTTATCTAACCCGAACTTGTATTTCGTTAATTTCCCTGTGAACTCTAAATTCAGTCGGTGCTTCTGTAGTTAAGAGTACTGTGTCAGCAGTAAAGAGGCAGTGTTATAGTCCATCACTAAACGATTGGATAGATCCCATCAAACATTTAATGTCTCCATATCAGTCCAGCACAAAAAAGAGCTGTTTTTTAGTTGAGAAAGAATTCATTTATAATGAATGTGTCTGTGCCTAAGAGGGGAAAGACGGTGGATAGGTAGAGGGAGCGATGCACCAGGTCTATTTTAATTATAGATAAAGAGATGAATGCCATAGTCTGGTTTGTAATTGCCTATTGATGAGCAAAAAAATTCTAATAACTCACTAGTGTGGAGTTCAGCATTTGAAATTAGAGCATTTCCACTGGAAAAAAAACCTGTCATTTTACAGAATTAAATCACAACAGCCTAAGCAAAATCTCTGGTTGCAATAGAACATGTTTCCCACATTGGTGTTAAAGCACTGACTTCCTTTTCCAGATACTAGATTTAAAACACTTCTCTTTTCTCTGAGCTCTGTTTGTATAACAAGGCTGGATTTTGAACATTGGGCTTACAGTTTAATCAAAAGGCAAACCAGTGAGTAACACTGAATTGAGTATTAACTTTTTATCTTTGGGCTAGTACACTGTAGTACTCTAACTACATGTGTAGTTCCAGATGCTTTCACTATTGTTCTTCTCTTTCACATGTAGAATAGTCATACAGCTTCTGATCTGATTGAATGTGGTCCATGTAACCCCATCTAGAACATTACGTTAGCGTCTGATGCCTTTGATCTGATTATGGTGCTCGGCACACAATCTAATAAAAATAGATTCGTGTGCTCGTTTTATTTCAGCTACAACATCCGAATTCTCTTTTGAGATTTCTTTCTAAAGGATTATACGTCTGCTGCATACTGACATCAGGACTGTTTATCCTACAGAGAGATCTAATTCTATTGCCAGCTTGTCCACCAAGTGAAAGGACAGTAAAAGCTAAGCAAAGACAGATGTCTCTGTTCATGTCCACGTTTTTAGTATGATCCCACAGGAATCTTGTAAAATTCTTATGCTTGACACAGTTCAGTGCCAGGTGTGGAAAACGCCTGATGGTTTTTTAATTTTATTTAGATACACTACCTGATTTAATTGTGCACATTCTTCAACAGGCACATGGAGTGAATTAGGGTGTAGGGTTGTGTATCTGCTATACTTTTGTCCCTGTTCCCAAAGAGTGCCCATTGATGTTGGATTTGCATAACAATTCAGAAATCTACAGTTGATTTAATTTTGTTAAATGTAACATTTCAAAGGTTTCACTATTTCCCTGTCAGAAATAAACCTATGCACCCTCCAGTGTAAAATATCGGAATGACAAAGACGAAAACGGTCAAATAACATGTACAGTATAACATGGAATATGATCACATTATTTTTTGTCTTTGACTGTTGGAAAATATATCCACTCCCACATGCCCTTTATTCACCAGAACTATACTTTTGTGTTTTACATAGATAGTTAGTGCAGCTAAATCATAGCTAGGTTAAAGGGCTTTGTTTCGGAAAATGGAAAAATTGCTACAAAGCGGTAATGTGTACTAAAAGTACACGTCCAATTGTAAATTTTGTCCCCAAATGCCATCGCGCAAGACCCTCTTTGCCTGGGATTTGGTTATGGGCTTTGTTATGGAAATAAAGTGGGGAAGTAAACAATTTGATCCGCTGTTTTCTATTTAGCATTTATATTTAATGTTATATCAAAGCTTACATGCACTTAAGAATAAACTGTAGACATGGCTGAGTCTGTTTTACTTAATCTTAATGTGCATCAGCTGTCCCCTTGGCTCAATAGCTAGCTCAATCTCATTAGCAAGTTACCCAGCATTAGGAAGTAACCTAAAAACCTTAATATGACAAATGTTTTAATAATGATTAATTATTATTTTCATTAATAAAATGGGAATTAAACGATCAATAGAATCAAATAATACAATGGGAATAAATATTTAACATTGTAGATATAATCAAATTAAAAGTCTTTTCAATCACCATACAAATGTCATCAGTCTCCCAGTTGGGCTAAAAATGATGCAGCAGAAAGATTCATTTGAATAAAGTTGAGTTCTGCAAAATCTTCGAATACTTTGTAAATGGATGCATCCTCATTGGAAATCCTTATTATCAACAATGCCCAGTCCCCTGACATCAATAGCACCTCAGTACGCCTACTGGTACTGGTAGCCCAGTTAGTGTTGGCACTGACCGTGATGAATGTCAAGCAGTCATTCGACATTCACAATATGTGTTTCCTGATGTGCCAAAAAATGTCTTTTAATATGAGGGTTTTATAAGGCTAAATGTCTCATCAAATTGTCATATAAATAATTGAATAATGACAATATTTTGTGTGTGTGTGTGTGCACGTGTGTGGAGCTAGAGGACTGAATAAAGACAGAAGACTGAATGTCCGAGGATGTACGGGACATTCAGTTTGGAAGCCAATGGTCTAGGGAAATATAAGGATGTCAGATAAGACTTGAAATCAGGCTGTGTGTAGTGTGGCAATAGCTATGCTTAATTATATGCGTGTGTGTGTGTTGTCATTTAAGAAATCAGAAATCAAATTCTGTAGTTTCAATAAAAGTTGCTTAGAAACTCCCACATTCACACAAGTTTTTCTTAATTTAGCACATTCTCTCGATAACTAATAGAAGGGGCCACGGTGACATTTGTTAAAGTCCCTAGTCGAGCCTCTTTGCAAATCTGGGTCACCGATCCTGAACATTGCTGAGAACAAAAGGCTACATGAATATATCAGGCAGAGCTGGTGTGAATCAGGGCAGATGAACATACAGGTGTCAAAACACTTTTTTCCCCCTTGTTTACTTACTCCTACACATGCAGTGAAACATTCAGCGTCAAAATCCTCATCCAAAAGCACTTTGTTTTTGGGATCACTAAAAAGAACGAGCCGTTTCAGATGGTGACCATGGTAACCACGGCCCAGGCTGGCAAATTTGTTTTGTGCCAGTTACTCTAATATAATTGGAATGTTAAAATTATTGAAATTATAAAAATAGCAATGTTCTTTATATTTCTTTAAAAAAAATTCACTTGTCACCTGCCTAAGGGCATTTTGGAGCATTGACTATTCCTCTGATTTCAGATGGACATCTGATTTTAATCATAATGATCATATATTGTGTGGAATTGGACACACAACCCTGCTGTTTCTTGATTGTCAGTGTGTAATGGTCTTTTAAGTCTTGTGCAATTTTAAGTCTTTTAAGTAATCGTCTGAATGCTACATTGTATTACGCCAACATCAAGGGACAACTAATTATCCTAGCTAAGAAGATATATTTTTTGCACTTTTTAATTAATATGTGCCCTTAATTATAGAATGATCCAGAGAGATTCTAATCTTAAAATGTTTCAGTGATCAGTAGCAACAATCCGTAACAATCTTATCAGTACAGTAATGGTATTATAATTTTGTCTCTTTCTCTCTCTCTCTCTTGGTCTTCATAATGCCATAATGAAGGTCACGTCGGTATGGTATAGGTTATCTCTTTACTCCTGCATTCCAGAAGTAGCTTAATTTCACTCTTTTTTTTCATTGCCACCAACTGTTCCACACTTTCATAGCCAAACAAAGAGCTGGCCCTCTGCCTCGCTCAACATTTCTTCCCAGAGCCATACTGCTTTGTTCAGAGGCTATTAAACAGCACTCGACATCAGTTCGGAAGTGTTTTACAGTTTCTCTCAAGTCTAACGATGATTAATGTGCAAACACACAGGACTACAACCTCAGTCATCATCGTGTTAATGCATTTCTCTATTTGTTTACGCTCCATGCACCACCAGCATTCCACATCTTTCCAGGCACCCATCAATTAGGATTAACCAGAAGTGACATTAACTTTAAACAGCTGAAGTACTTCTTGAAGAGGATTACATGAACATGGATGAGCTGCTCGCTGTTTATGCCTAGTGCAGTGATCTGAAGGGGGTAACTTTTTAGCGTTCTGATAGGAAAGGTTATGCCAGTACCCACCAGGTGGTGCTACAGCTATAGACTTTCTCCCCAAGAGAATAAGTTGTGATTAAAACCAGTATTTAAGGAAAAAAATTTTTTTGTCACACCTGCCTCAAGGGCCATAATACATACTCACACGTACCTTTAGTCTGGCAGTGTTGATAAGTCTAATTTAAGTGGTGTTTTATAGCTCATCTTACACTTTTTCTCAAGAAGTAAAAAGTAATTATGTGAAGTGAAGGAAATGCATGCAACGCATAAACAGAAATACAAATTTGTTTGTAAACATTTAGTTTTGTTGGTCTTCCTTTCTTATGACTGCTTCTGGTGCTTTCAGAAATCTTTTTTTCACCCTTTCTAGCCATGCCGTTCTCATCAAACAAAAATAATCTGGGGTTTGCATTTTAGTAGCCAGGCTGCAGGCTTTGGTTCAGTCTTCTACATTAGGAGTGCCTTTCTCTCTGTAGCTCCACAACTCTGACTTTGTGGTTGTGTGTGTTCACGTTTGTGGCCATTCACTGCCTAAAAAAAGTGCTTTACATATGCTGTGAAATAAACTTGAATGACATTACATTTAATTTGGCAACATACAAGTGACACACTATGCAAACTAAGTATATAGCTGTTAAAGGAGCTGACGGTGACGTGCATGATGGCTGTAGGAAGAATAGAGAGCCACAATTAAAGACGAGCAGGAGTAAATGCAAGAATTCAAGAATGCTACACGCTCTAGTCACAAAGCTGTCAAAGTGCAAATGACGGTCTTGATACGTAATAATACAATCACAATAATGAAGTAACCATGAGAAAAATGGGTAACCTGCAAATGAGAACACACCTAGATAGACACACACACACACTTGAATGCAGAAACACCCTTAGCTCTCTTCTTCCAAGTGCTTTAGGAAGAGCTTTGTCCTCAGGTGTTTCTTGAAGGTCGTGATGGAATCTGTAGAGAGAAAGAAGGAGAGAAAGAGTCTGGTTTTGGCACCATTCACTCGCAGAACGTAGTAATTCGATGGAATGTTGTACCTGATGAATGACTCTCTGTAGGTGGTGAAGTTCTATTGGTCACTCTGTAAGCTTTTTCAAGGGCTTAAACTTGTGACCAGCTAAAGGGACAAGTCATATGAAGAGAGGCTTAACATGTTTTATTTAGGTGTGCATTGCATCTTGAAGGTGTGTGTGTGTGTGGTTGAAGTGGAATGTTGGGGATAATTTGTTATACATGGCGTCTCTTTACTGCTTTGAAAAAAATGTCTCTTTGTTCTTTGTCGCCATTTTGTGGATGTAGTGTTAAATTAGGCCTGTGATATTTACTGCTCCTGACTCAGCTCTTCTTTCTCTGGTTATGTTTACGCACATGCACAGATGTAGAAATATAATAAATATCAGGTTAACAATATACATCCGTTGAATAATCCTGTTATTTGGCTAAAATTAAAATGTCTTTATCTGATTTCTTGAAATCTGACAATGGCTTTAATCCCATATAAGATGTTGTAGTATGCTGTTTACATGACCAATTGAATAACTCTAACATCAGCTTTGCAGAGTTTTGTGTTTTTCCATGATGCTTGTGAATGCTGAAAGTATAAAAAGAAAAAAAATGTGTGTAGATGCTGGAAGCAGAATGAATAAAGAATTATAAGGACTTGTTAAGATGTTGGGTTAGATTGAAGATAATGGTATTAAGCATGTGAGTGCACTGTGAATGCCCCGGTAAAGTCAACTTAAGAAGTAAACTAAGCTGAAGAAGTAAATGTGCATCAGATTCCTCTGGAGTGAAGTGCAAGCAGAAAAGGAGGTGGAGGGAGGGAGAGAGAGAGAGAGAGAGAGAGAGAGAGATAGTAAAAGACCAAAGACACAGGCATGGGGGCTGCTGACTAGCTCAACCACCCGAGAAACCATTTCTGTATAAAGTGGCGGTCTGAGTTGAGTTCACTGGATTTTTTTAGCAGTATCTGGTCATGACTCTGAGAATACAGCTTACAATGGCCTCGGTAGGTGGGAGGAATTGTTTAGTTCTTCTCTCCCTGTTTATACAGTGCGAGATAAACTATAGCCATCATTTAGATAAGACTGGAGGGAAGGAGACACAAAGAAAAGGGCAACCTGGGCAGAGAGAGTGTATTGTTATGAGCATAAGGGATGAGAGGCAGAGAAGAAAGGGGGAGGTTGAGCTTCTGGAGGCCTGTTTTGGTTCAGTCAGTTGCAGTGACTAGCTGTCATTACTGGAGCTCTCTGCAAAAACAGAAAAACACATCAGTGCTTGAGATATTTTATATTGTATTCTATAGTGTGTGATCTTTTGTGATTACATACCACTCGTTTACATCTCTGTACATAGTTCAGCTGTTCATTATTATTATATCCTCTGTATGTTCATTTAGCATAATTTTCCTTAAACTGCAGTACAGACATAAATATTCTAATAAAGCCTTCTGTTCTAAATTTGACACTGAGGGTAAATTCATTGTAATACCAGGCCTCACTGAATTAATAACTGTTTTATGTTAATAATGAGGCTCAGCTCTGCTCCTCTCTACTAGAGGTGGGAATCTTTAAGAAATTTTCCATTTGATTTCAATTCGTATTCATAATGTGTTTTCAATTTGGGCTGTCCGAATGAATTTTACTGTTTGAATGCTATTAGAATTTTAATAAACATTTGAATGTGGACATTTTTGCCTTCAAATACATAAATATTAAGATCCCATGTTCTGCTTTAAGTTGCCTAATGTAAGTCTAAACAAAACATATTTCCTACTAGACTTCATGGCAAAATTTTCACATTTTTACTTATGTATATGTTTCTAATTTAAATATATATAAAAAGTATTTGTCCTAAAAAATATCACATGTAATTAGTTACTTTCCAACAAGCGCTTATTGGAGTCACTCTTTTACTGTGGCTGAACCTTAAATGGCGTTCAGTACACCATTATGCTATACCCCATGCAGTGAGCATATACAGTGAAGATGAAGCCATTTGGGATTTGACCCAACTGAATTGATCCTGCGCGAAGTATGGTTAAAAATGGTGGATGCGTACATGGATCCTGGTTCCCCTTAGAAATGTTCAATCCAGCTAAATATCAGCAACAAGAATACATTGCTCTGGGTAAATAGATAAAAATTAATCATAAACAATAAAGTTTATGATGAAAGTATGACATTGTGATTTTCTTTGCTTTTTATATTACGAGCACATAATGCAACGCTACTGCTAATTTTGCTTCTGTCTGTGGTAGTATAACATTAATATTTAGATGCATTTGAGTACAATAATAAAAATTTTTAAAAATGTAATGCAATTTTTAAAGCACTTTTACAGCCTTAGCTTGTAGCATTTATTTTCATTAGAAATGTTTGGTACTGTTGGTACGCTTTGGTACACTTTTCAATAAAAAAAAAACTATATGCATAAACTAATGTAAAAAGTCTGATTATGATGTTTTGTGCATCGATACAGAATAGTTTCAGAGAGAATCATGATGCATCTAAGAATCAATATCCCTACTCTACCTTCTGTACTTGAAATAATAAAATAACCACTGCATATGAAGGAATTTCTTTTTTTATACTAACACCACTAAATATTAAAAGCTGCTATTTCCCCCCAGTTTCTCAGTGTAGGGACCTCTAACTAACACACACTCACACCTCTGCAAAATCATTATTATTCTACACCAGTTAGACCATCTGTAGTAGCAGATACCAGGATTTATTAAGTTTGATATCTTTTAATTTGCTGGCCTTTTCTAGAAAGAATGGTAAGCTAATTATGTGCATTGGGAGGACATGTGACATAAATATAGATTTAAAAGATAGAAGTAAGAAAGAATATTAATTGGTGGTTTAGCTGTAGTTCACTCTGAGACTAGCCTGCAAGTAAACTCCTGATTCACAACTTGCTCCAGTGCTCAAGCACACCAAGCATATTATGTCCAAAGTGACAAACATTACAGCACTGAGAAAAGTGTCTGGGCGCAGATGCCTGTGTAAGTGTCGGTTAAATGTACATGGCCATAGTGAACTGTATTAAATGAGACAGCAATCCCTTCCCCACTTCTGGATGTTAGTATTGGCGCTGGCAGCTCCTTTGCTGTCGTGTCACTGACAGGCAAGCAGCCATGTCACTGTGCATCACCCCAACATCACAGTCTTTTTCTCCCCATGCTCATTTCTCCACACTTGTCTCTCCATCCTCCTCCCTAGGCACAGCTGAGTATAGCCCAGGTAGAAGCGGGTGTCAATAGCGACGCTCTGAAAGACATGCTTAAGATGGCGAAAGAAGAGCCCCTAACCCCTTCAAAAGAGAAGTGCCTGTCATTGAACAGATAATTAACTTAATTGTTGGTTTATTTGAGTTGGTGTGAAATGATCCAGTGTGCAATAACTGATGAAAGTGAGAACGGAACATCTGGTACGTCTTTGACTGAGGCATCCTGCAGCTCTTACTCAAAGGTGAAATCAAGGCACTTCTTTGGGAAAACAAAGCTGCAATGGAGTTGTGAGGTTTAATCAGCTTTGAGTGTGGAGTAAAAATGCCGTGAAAGTGACCTTTAACTAGGGGAATATTTTGACTCTGAGGGGCTGACTGTTTAGTCTAAGCAGAATAACTGTTGCATTTTTCATGGTCAGGGATTTGATGATGCATAAAAGGCAGATGTGGTGAATTTGCATGCAAATTCATAGAGATTGTTAAGATGGTAAGCAGGCTTTTCCTTTGAGCTTGCTTTCTATCTCCCTCCCCTGTCTTTTTCTTTTTTTTCCTTTTTCTTTTTGGCCACAGTTTAAGCTTTGATCTTGCCCAGTTTTGAACTGTGTTGAATCAAAAACCCTCCTCAAGGGAGTAAGAAAAAAACTGTTCCCCTTCACACTGGAGCACAGGGTTGCATGACTTGTTTTTTTGTTTTTCTTCTTAATTTAAAATTTTTCTATTATAGACGTGTTCCAGAGCAAATGTAAAGTGTATTGATCTAAGGGAAAATCATAACCTGGTAATGTAAGCTGGAGTATCTAGGCCTTGGTACCCTGGTCTTTCTATCAGGCACTGATTGTAGCTGCTAAAGAATTCAGAAAATTTGAGCCAAATTTTTTCTAGCAATAAAACCATGTGGGAAAGCTTTTGTAAGTCTGCCACTGAACCTGTGCTTTTGTTATCTTAGTTGTAACTCTTAAAACCTCTTAAATGCATGTGTCTAAGTGTGCTTTTCTGATGGCCTCATCTACCATATATGAATGGAACTCTAACATTTCTTTTCATTTTTTTTTTTACTTTGACAGATTTCTTGCAGACCAGAGGTTACCTGTCCTCCTCTTTCTCCTGCCCACGCAAGATGGCTTGCCATAAGTGCCACTCCATGCTGCCAGCCTGACTGTGCCCTGGCTTTGTGATCTTCCTGAGACTTTTCCCCAGCACACTGCTACAACGCCGCCAATTACCATTCCCATCTGTTGGTTGCCCTTCTCCCTGCTGCTCTCCCTGTCCATGGCTGCCTTGCTGGGATCTGTGTTCCTCCTGGTCCTACAGACATATGCTGCCCCTCCAGAGTTTATCCAGATGTGGCCCAGCGCGCCCACATCAAGCCCTGGATATCTGACTAATGAGACAGTCACCCCCTCCCTGGTGCCACCGCCTGGCACCAGCAAGCACATCCCCCACAGCATCATCATCGGTGTCCGTAAAGGTGGCACTCGCGCTCTTCTGGAGATGCTGGATATTCATCCTGAAGTAGCAGCAGCAGCTACTGAAGTTCACTTCTTTGACTGGGATGAGAACTATGCCAAGGGCCTGGAGTGGTACCGTGAGCTTATGCCGTATTCATACCCCCACCAGATCACCATTGAAAAGACTCCAGGCTACTTCACCTCACCGCTAGCTCCAGTGCGCATTCATGCCATGAACTCCTCGATCAAGCTCCTGCTCATCTTAAGAGACCCGGTTGAAAGAGTCATCTCGGACTACACGCAGGTCTACTTCAACCGGCTGGAGAACCGCAAGCCCGTGCAGGCTATCGAGGACATGCTGGTCAGAAATGGAGCTCTTAACACGCGTTACAAGGCCATCCAGCGTAGTCACTATGACGTCCATATGAGGAACTGGCTCCTGCACTTCCCACTGGAACAGATTCACATTGTGGATGGGGACACACTGATTCATAACCCCTTGTCTGAGCTGCAGAAGGTGGAGCACTTCCTAGAGCTGCCGCCGCGGATAGTGTCCTCCAACTTCTACTTCAACCAGACCAAGGGCTTCTATTGCATTCGCAGTGATGGCCGAGAAAGGTGCCTGCACGAGTCCAAAGGGCGACCTCACCCTCCCGTGAACAGCACCGTCCTGGAGCAGCTCCGCTCCTACTTCTGCCAACACAACCACAATTTCTACCAGCTGGTTGGACGCACTTTTAACTGGCACTAGTGCAGGGGGGTTAGCTGACGCTGTGCTAGGTTCCTTGCCAATCCCAGTCTAGTTAGAGGGCTGATTACCAGTGATGTTGAGCAGGGGTGCAGATGGAAGCATAAACTCTCCCCTAGTAGTTCTCCTAAATGCCTTTGAACTCGTATTGAGACTGCAGAATAACTTTGCAATCAGACAATTGTAATTATTAAGAAAATAATTGATTAAATTATTTATAAAAAAATATATATACAGTGGGAGCACCCCTGAGCTTTGATCCTCTGTACTATAAGGAAGACTGAAGCAAGCATTTTTGTGAACTCATGGGCTTTTTTTTTTTCTTCATTTGATATTCTGGTACTTGATAATAAATGGTTCTGTTTTCAAAATTGGACATGCGATGTCTGATCTTTTTCTTCTACAATTAATTTTTTTAAACTGCGGTTGGTTAGCTGTATCTGTGTGTGTGTGTGTGTGTGTGTGTGTATGTATGGAGTATGGAGTAGCATTTGAGACGTACCAGAGGTAGGAGGTGGAAATTATTCAGCAAAGCAGGTAGCCTAGAGCAGTGCTTTAGAGGAACAGGAACCTCTAATAGGCTGAGACGTGGATGCCAGGGCCTGCAGCCTCAAAATGTGAATCATGGGAGTCAGCACAGCTGTGCTTGCCGCACGCATGGTAAGCAACAAAACCTACCTGTGTTAAGCGCTTTTTGCTATATAACATCAAACAGCCCTTTCTGAGCACTGACTTCAGGGACTAAAATTGTCATCTTTTTACCACTAAGTATGTGCATTTATAGATGTGGAGTTATATGAAGAAAATGCCTTGTGGTTAGATTAAGGAACATACAGTATGTGTATGGTGGCAAAAAACATCACAGGCAAATGCTGGATGCAAATGCTGTATAAGCTCAATTCCTCTTTATCTTTGCTTTTATCTTTAGCTTTGCTTCCCAAAGATCCAAAGCTGACAAATATTGCTTTATGTTTACCACTCCAAAGTGTTATATATCCAAACATTTGACCACATTGGTTCACTAGGTAGATCAGCTTTTAAATTGCATGACTTTGTTAATAGGATTCAGCTTTTAATAGCTAAATAGCTTGTGCACTTTATTTAGTCAGCTAAGCAATAGTGTCCGAGCTGTAGAAAACCACGCGGAATTTAATAATAATCTTCAGGTCACGTTGACCCCTATATGCCACCATATTCACCTTTACATGTGAAAAGCTGACTCATTGAAACACTGACCAAGTCTGCCATTTTGTCTCACAAATCGGATAAACTTGGATATGTGATGAGGTGAGACTTGCTGCTGTGAATCAGGCCTGCCATCGTAACATATACAGCTTCTTTTTTGACTAGTCTTCAATTTTTATTTTAAATCATTTTATTATTATTTTTAGGCTGTATGGAGATGCATACCTTGCTTGTTATAAATTAAAGTTAATAGTAATAGTTTTGTCTAAAGGTGTGTAAATTAAGGTGCCACACATGATGCAAGCTATTTCTAGCTCTGTGGGCTAGTCAATATGTGAAAGGAGCCAGGCACATGAAAGACATGTACTATATGGCGGTAAATTATTGTACTGTAGGATACATCATTTAGCTCAGTGCAAGGTTCTGCCCTATTGTCTACCTCACCATAGTGCACTGCTTTTATTTATAGATGCTTCTGAGGATTTATTTATTTATTTAATTTCTTGGCTGCGCCTGAGGGCTTTACCCGTTAGTGGCCCAGGACAATGTAATAGTGACCTCATGACCTCTGGGGTGGTCAGCACTTACCTGGAAAAGAACGCACTTCTGGCAGCGACGCAGAGGGACTGTGTTGGTCCTCACACTGCCATCCTGTTTTTCTCCCTCTACTCTAAGAAGTACAGACATGCACACAGATGCATTAATGTGCTTTAAGTGATACGTTGTGGTGAGTGTTGTGCGTAGCAGGGACAGCATCTGATCATCTAGTAGGAAAGGTAGAAAAATCGTGGTGTACTGCTTTATTTGAAGCAACCATTTACACACATCAAACTGTAGTCTATTACAACGTTTTATAATTTGTTCATTATAGGGATTAGTAGCATTAGGTTAGCTTCTGTGGTGTGTTTGACATTTCCAATCTTCTAGGGGCAAAAAAAAAAAGGAACATTTCAGGCAAAACTGTGCTTTTACTATTCAGCTGCATAGTAAGGAGGCCTCCGAGACTGGTATGGATAAATTATTCATTTGTTTGTCGATTTATTTTTCATAACTTGTAGCTTAGAGGGCAAGCTTTTGATCTGGAAGATGTATGTGCACGAGAGAGTGGGTGTGAGGTGGGGCACATTCATTCAGACCAGGAAGACGGAAATAACACACACACATTTCTGGAGTTTTGATGGGTTGATAAGAGAGCATGTGTTAAGGGAGAAGCTCCAGCAGGTCAACATTGCTGACCCCTGTCAAACACACGCTTGTGTACAACCACATAGAAACATATTCACTCAGTAGGTTTTTATATAATGTCACTCATTTTTTGTTAGCTATACTATGTTCCTGACAGGTAAAGATGCAAAGAATTATCACTTAATGCAATATTGTGCCTGTATGCTAAATGATGACAATGCAGTCACTATTGCTACAAAGATGACCCTATTACATGCGTGTGCATATAAAGTATGGTCTGCCATTATTGGATTTCTATAATCAACTTACTACTTGCCACTGTCACTGACAGATGATACATCAGGTGCCATAGACCGAATAGCAAAACCATTAGAGCGAGGGATAAAAAGTATACTTTCAGATACGAGTCTATGAGTTTAATCATTATGTTAAAAAGAAAACAAAACCGAAAAAATATTCATAACGGAATGATGGATGGAGTCCTACTTGCCACCCGCAGCAGAATCTAAAATGCTTTGCTTCAGTGGTGATTTTCATCATCAATCCAAGTCTGTTTTAATAAATATCTCCCTCCATACCAAAAACAGATGCAAAGCACAGATTGGTTTTATGTTCAGCTTCAGGTCTGTTTTCTGAGCTGTTACAGCAGTAGTTTCTCACAAATATGTTATTACATGCATTGTAGCTAATTTTCGCCTTAGGTGATTATTGAAAACTATAAATCAAAGTATGCTTGCCTTTATCCAAAGCATATGATTTCTGATATTTTGAAAGAAAGTAAGACTTTACTGTTGAAGTATTTCAGTAACACTTTACTTGAACTCTGTGTCATAATATTGACATGTCAAACCTGTCATGGAAGTCATACGAGTTTCCATGACAATTTACGTTCAATAATCTACCATTCCTATTACAGTGTTCATGTTACCATTCCTGGTAATTGTCATGACAGCTTATCACATGTTAATTTTTGTTAGGTGTACTCCAGTTAGCATGTTTTGCTACAGGTGTTATGTACTTAATGAGAATTGTTCTATTTTGCACCATGGCCACAAAACATTTGTTTCTGATTGGCTAACAAGTGTCTGTTATTTTCTTATATTGGGACGCCTATAAGGTCATTATCAGAAAATAATGGGATGCGTTTTCCCTCTGCCTAGCCTATTATTTTTTTATTTTCTGTCATTTTAAGGATGCTTCTTCTTATAAGGTAAGAGCAGATGTAACACTTATTTTGTTAAGTGTTATGACAGATGTCATGAAGTATCATGTGTCATAACTAGAGTACACAAAATTTGCATGTGATGTAAGTTGTCGTGACAAACATGGCAGCTATCATGACAATTACCTGTAATGGTAACGCAACACTGCTATCCAACTGCACATGACATCTTTATGGCATGGTTAAGTCAGTCTTATGATGCCGCATTTGTGTTACCAGTACTTCATCCACATTTTTGTTTTTGGTTTGGTTCTGTGCTTCAGTGTTTTTCATATAGAGCCAAAAGCCGAATCAATATGAAGTTAGCAATGTTGATGTGATTATTATTTGTACAACAGAAGCCTGCCTGCTGTATCTGCCTTGTTCCTAATGTGGGTTAGGTCTTTGCTTCATCCTAAACCCCCCCTCTGATCGTGCACTGGAAGCCTGGAATATTTGTCTAGACGTTGGGGGTGAAATGTGTGTTGTGTTTCTCTTGCAGAGAGTCAATGAGCCCTCTGTAAAGCCTGTTCTAGAGCTCTGCTTTTTTATTATCCCCCACAAGCTTACTGTACTCCCTTTGTTTCAATGTCCATCTTTTCTTTAAGTCTCTCTCCCTCACTTTTCTTCTCTCTCCCACATAAACACACATTCTCTCTGTTTCCCTGCCTTTTTCTCAGTTTATCCCCACATGCACTGAACACACAGTAGCAGGTTTAATGAACTGCTCTCTGTGGTTTGCTGCTTTTCCCACAAACACAGTGATAAAAACTGAAAGCCTCCCCAGCTTTCCATCTGCTATCTGGGCTGTAACTACAATACCTTGTTAAAAAGTCAGTTAAAAGGAAACAAAGAGACAGCATGAAAATTGTTCCCTTCACTGCCTGCTTAGTGGAATGGAGCAGCACTTAATGAGCAGGGCCTAAGTCACAAATTAGACGTTTATTGGGGGGAAAATAAGTTTCAGCAAAGTCTCACACAGTCAAAGTAATGTTTAATGAAATACAAAACAAATGGGTTGAAACAAAAGTGTCTTTTGTTCCCTGCAAATATTCACTGAAACTATAGATAAGGAAAAGGTGCTGTAGTGGAACACAATGGAAGATTTTTCTGTTGGAATGAAATGTGTCTATAATCTGGATGATTTTTTAAAAGTATTTCCCTTATAATTATTTTATGGTTACCCTTATTATAGATGTAAATACCCTGGAATTAAAGCTGACGTGGTGCACATTTATCTCAGAGTCCCTCATTCATTTCAAATACAGCTGTGTTCACTGCTAAAATTGTCCCTGTCCAATTACTTGTGGACTGCACTGTCATGTTAGTAAGACAACTGCATGTTGACCGAGACGAACTGAGATTGGAAAGACCCAAACACCCTTTATTATTTATTCAATATGGTTCTGGCAGGTGGACAAAGTTTGCAAAGACTAGTTGTGTCAAGCAAAGGATGGGACAAGAATGTTTTCATTCTCTAGTCTTAGAATACTTGAAGATGGAGCAGTTTGGGCTTCATGTGATTCTGTGGCCTTCATTGTTATGGTCAGGGTCCGGGTAAAGTCAAGAAGTACATCCAATTATGATAGTGTATTAAATTAGTTATTTTGAAAATCCGGCCTAGAAAATGTATCAGTGAAAGCCATTTGTGAGAGAAATTTCAGCTTGTCCTAAAAGAGAACTAATATTCAACCAAAACTGAATTGTAATCAGTTTCTGGTAACACAAAAGTAAGATTTTATTTGCAATCCTTATTTATCCGTATTTAGTTAGTTAGTTCAGTGGTTCTCCACTCCAGTCCTGGGCTCCTGCTGCACTTTACAGTTTCAAGTTTTCCTTATGAGTGGATTAATGGGTAAATTACTATAAAGAAGTAATCTGGTTATGATTACAAATTACATGACTAAACATTTAATCAGTAATGTAATCTTTTATATCGATTTCTAAAAATCTCATCTACTTCTGAGTAATAATCTTATACTGTTCTAATAAAAGTATAAAAACATAAAGGAACATATATTTCACTGACTACTCCTTTTATTACCCAAAAATGACAATATAAAATACTTTATATGCACTAAAGAATGATAGAATTAGACATTACATTTTGATATGTAGGTAACATCTTGCATTGTAAATTAAGTTTCCTAACCTTAACTTAATATATCTTAATATATGTTTAGCTAACAGACCCATCGCCATATACTTTTAACTGTTAACTGGGATGACTAGATCTAATGCAAGACACCACACAATTTGAAACTGTGCAGGTTAGTGGCATGTGTATATCTCTTGGTAGGTTAGTTAGTAATGAAGGAGTTCGCTAAAAAAATGCTACCAGTAGAGGACTGTCTTACCTATCCTACTCATCCTTACTGTATTTTAGTGTAAACACAATAAGAGCTGTGTTTTTTTCTATTCGCTAATATTATAGTAATATATTATAGTAATTGCAGAAGGTGTTGACATTTGGATTTGATTTTTGCTAGTGCATTCGCCACCAGCTATGAGTCACAGCTCACATGTCAGGATACATCACAGAGTTTCATCCCGGTCGTCCTTATGCTTCTCTTATCTGTCATCCCTGTTCAGTGTTTCTAAAGTAGAATGGCCACTACCCCCTCAGTGAGCAAGCCGAATCAGTGCAAGACATTTGAGTGACAGCTCATTACCTTCAGTTTAATGTGGATAACAACCTTGAAAGTCCTCACATTTTTGACTAGAGTAAGAACAAGGTTATGATACCTTGGAGGTGTGTGTGTGTGTGTGCACCTGTATACATGTAATTCCGGTCTGTACCATGAATTAAGTATCCAAACTTAGCATAGAAGCTATTATATTGGTTAAACACCAGTCTCCTAAAAACACACACACACACACACACACACACGCTGTAAGACCTTGTGTGGTGCAGGGTCACTCTGCCCCATGTTTATAGCACACGTCTATCATGGAATAGTTTACACGAATATTCTGAGATGACACTGTTGTCTTTGAGCAGGTCATGTTCTCATTTATTAGCTAGAACTAACAATGCAGCAACTAACAGCTGACCATGGCTCAACAGAGCAGTCAACTGTATGTGTGTGTGTGTGTGTGTGTATACACTCACCGAGTACTTTATTAGGCACACCTTCTCATTCATGCAATTATCTAATCAGTCAATCATGTGGCAGTAGCGCAATGCATAAAATCATGCAGATACGGGCCAGCAGCTTCAGGTAATGTTCATCAACCGTCAGAATGGGAAAAATATGTGATCTCAGTGATTGTGATCATGTCAGGGTTGTTGGTGCCAGATGAGCTGATTTGAGTATTTTTAAAACTGCTGATCTCCTGGGATTTTCACGCACAACAGTCTCTAGCTTACTCAGAATGGTACAATAAAGAAAAAACATCCAATGAGAGGCAGTTCTGCAGCTCTTGATGAGAGAGGTCTACGG
>JAOUQW010000038.1:18189818-18203721 GCA_028565825.1 Olivaichthys viedmensis | reverse complement strand
CTCTCTGTCTCTCTGTACTCTCACACACCCTCACTCTCTCTCTCTCACTGTACTCTCACACACTCATTTTCTCTCTCCTTCAGTTTTCCATCAAGCCATCCATCTTTTTTTATTCCCTCCTTGCATGGCACCAACCTCTTTGACCTTCATTCTCTCCTCGCTTGAGTATCTCAGGTCTCTCTGTTCTCTGGAGAAGGCCAAGCCAAGTCTCTTTCTCTCTCTCCTCGCTCTACCTTCCATTTTCACTCTCACTCACTCCCCCAGGCTTTTCCCAGCACTAAAAGAAGCACTTTGATTAAGCTGTTATCAGCGAGGGAGGTAGGGAGCAGGGTGCAATGGGTGGGAGAAGAGGATGGGACTCTCGGTCCTGCTCTGCTGAAAGAAAGGGAGAAAAACTGCAAGATTGAAGGAAGGATAAAAGGAAAATTTGCCTTCCTGTATATCATAGCTTTAGTGCTCACATGTCCAAAGGAACAAGTAAATGAGGGGCTAGAAAGGCTATAAGAAAAAAGAGGCATGTTTATTGAGTCCAAACTAAGTTTGCCAACCCTCAAGGATTGGCCTTGAGTTACATAAATTCAGTACTGTAGCCCTTATACCAACATGTTGGTGATAATTAAGCTGTTAATAGAAAGAAAATGCAAAAAATTGAATGAAAGCATATGTATGAAGCGTGGAAAGGGGAAAAACACATAATTTTCAGCCCAGAAATAAGTTAAAAAACTGTTTAACCACAGAAGACATGTGTTTGGTCCTCAAACTTTAGGGAGCTTAAACAAAAGGAACAGGCTCTATCTGTGGGAAACAATCCCTATCTGTAGGATCCATAAATATTTAATTCATTAGTGTTTGATCCCTAATTGCTGAATTATGTGCTATTAGCTGAGATCAAGGCTGCATGTTGTATTAAATACAGGATGAGCTGTGAGTTGTGTGGGATTTGAGTTGCAGATGCACACAACGGTGCGGTGGAGGTTTGCAATTGTCTCTGCACTTCCATTAAAGGTATACATCACCCAAAAATGTAAGTGTATGTAAGGACCTAATGACTATAAATGGGCTAGTCAGGACTATTATGCTAAACTGTCTACAGAGGATTTGTGGCAAGATCTGTGATTATATAGCACATTATAACCCTATTTTGGTATCTTTTGAATTTTTCAGAAGGAGTTTAATTAATAGCAACCAACAGTCATTCTCCCGCTTTTCTGGCTTACCGCATAATGCTTATGGTCTTTGTACTGACCCTGTGAAGTCAACCTTGAAATGCTGACAAGTCGATCTCATTCTAAAACCTCTCGTTAGCTTAAACACATTTCCACTGCCTTTTTTTTTCTAACATGTCTCACACATCCATTATCCAGCAGAATCTCTGTAGATTGTCTTTGTAATACCACTGGTGTCCATGCAACACTAATCATTAAAAATCTTGTAAAATCCAGTGGATACAAGGATAAACACAGATGCTCTGCTTCACTGTTCCTTCAGTCATCCTCACAGCTGTCGCTCACAGTGGCATCTCCCCTTTCGAAAATTCTAGCTATATTTATGTCGCTGTCTCTCAACACACACGAGAAATCCCACTCCCTGCATTCTGACTCTAAACATGTAATACCAAAAAAAAACCATAATTGTTATGCTAAATATGCGGTTCATTGACAGGTTTGTTGTCTAGTGTTGAGAGAAGGACATAAATGAGATTGAGGATGTGTGTGTGTGTGTGGGAGTCAAAGATAGAGAAAAATGGAAGTGTGCATTACTATGGCATGTGCAGAGGGAGTCCTTAGACTTGGGCTCTGGGGGATGCCTGAACTGATTCCATGCTGCCTCTGAAGTGTTAATTCAGCTGGTCCCTAGAGGGAAGAGGCCTAAATTGAAACATCTTTGACAGGGCCTGACGGGTCTAGTCATTGTGCTGTACTATAGAGAGAGATAACTATAGCTATAGGGCTGATCTAATCTTGATAGCAGGAGCGAATTACACAAATGGAAAAAAATTCCCAATCACATTATTGACAGCTTCAAGATTACCACATAATAATGAAAAGGCAGTGCTATTTTTATAAGACTTAATTGTAACAGGTACCATAGGATAATGGTGTTACACTAGGACAGTCAGTAGAGGAGAGAATCTCCAAACAACAGGGACGGTGCTCGAGAAACATCAGCAACATTTGTTCAGACACAGAATGAAATGCAAGGACACAAAGAAAAGTGTCTTTAGCTAAGAAGATTGGACCAGGTCTTAATGCTGCTGTCTTCTATAGGGCAGACTACGTCAAATAAGTGAAAAAGAAATGAAAAGCACCTATCCATCCAAAGAAATTCAACAAAACAACTCAGTCATTGAGTGCTTAAAGCGTCTTGCTTATACCTAAGATAAATGTATAGACATATATAAGTTTTATTGAACTTACTGCCTGATGGGATAGATACTCAGTAGGACTGATGTTTCAATTGGCCTTTTATAGCCTTTACCTCAGCACTGGGCCTTATCGCATGTCCCAAAACGTTTTGCAGCTTAGGGATATAAAATACTTCAGAAGAGAGTCAGCATGCAGGCTCATGAGGTTTGACTTCTACTTCTATACCCACCACTTTTTAAGATGTGATGGAACAACACTACCAAATGTTTCTGAAGATAAATGGGATGCCGTATTATATTATATTATATTATATTATATTATATTACAGAATTCTTGTGCAAAAATGATTGTATAAAATAAACATTACACACAGTGATTCAAATTTTCCACTCAAACAATTGGAGAAACTACTTAGGTCAGGTAGTGGATACAGAAAAAATAACTATTTAAAAATAAAAAATAAAACCCTTAGGCACAATCGGGGTATTATTAAAGAAGTTTTGAAAGTCTGGAAAATTGCCAGATGCTGGATGCATGAGCATACTACCCCCGTCACACTAGGGCATACTAGGGGAGGCATATGCACAGTTTAGTTGATTCTTGGGGTTGTCAAGTTTCAAAATCAACTACTAGATGCCACCTCCATAACAACAAGCTGTTTGGAAGGGTTGCTTGAAGAATCCATTCCTGAGAGCAACGTACAAAATACAGCTCCTAAACATTGCCAAGCGTCATTGGAACTACAATCAGAATTGTGTATTGTGGTCAGATGAGATCAAAATCAGATGTATTGGCCCTCGGCATATTTAGTGAAAAAAGGGCACTGCATTCAAGGAAAAGCCCCCAGACCCACTGTAAAATATGGTGGTGGATCTTTGATGCTTTGGGGCTGTTTTGTGGCTGGACTTTTTTGTTGGGTCCTGCGTGTCCCGTGGGATTGAATTGAATTGAATTGAATTCCAGGCCTCTATCTTGAACCTTGTTGGACATTATAGGAAGAGTTATTCTTTTCAGGGGAGGCCACCAAATATTAATTGTAGGGTGCCAATGGTTTTGAAATCAGTGTTTTGTAGAAATATCTGCACGACTTTTTAGGTTAGAAAACATATTGTGTTAAAATAAAACAATACAGCATCATGGTATGTTCAAACTCAAAATATCACTCTTTGCATGTGTTATTCATTTTATATATTTATTTTTGCTATGTTTTTCATGAAGGTTGCCAATAATTCTGAAGTTGACTGTAGAGCAACAGTAGTGTAGAGGTTTCCCAAAACTACAGTATGTTTCCCTTTGGGATTGGACATGACATAAATCTTGACAGTGAGTGACACTTGCAATGAATTCTAATTGGGTAGAGGATTTACTGAGATATGCCAAAATTTTGTTCTTGAAAATTTACCCATAGTGCTACAAGGTATTTCTTGCCCTCTTTGTAAATTTTTGGCAGACCCGTGTCACTCCAGCTACCTGTCCTGTACATCACAACACACACACACACACACACACACAAACCGAACCACCTCTATGGCCCCATTCTGTCAGACCCCCCAAGGCTGATGCCGGTTGGCTGTCATGAGGGAAGAACAGGGATCCCTCTCCGCCATCTGTCTGACTCTTGCAGACACCACACAGCCGGATATATGATGTCACCACCACACACTTACTAGGCCAAAAAGAAAAGAGCGTGAGGCAGCCAGACCTGTGCTGAAGCAACACAGGTGTAACACATCACAGCTCTTGGATCAGGACATGGATAGTGTATGACATGGATGAGAAAAGTACTGGAACAATCCAATGAAAGCTGTACATCAGCAATATTTATAATTAAACCTCTAATATTTCACCATTATGTGAACTCTGAGTCTACCACACTGGAACATAGGAACATAAATTCAAATGTTGAACTAGAAATTCACTTAAACCTAGACATTAATATTACTGCCATTGTCATTTGTCAAAGAGTTTCAGAAAGCTTAATCTAAACAAAGCTTAACAAAGTGTTATCTATAACATTTCACTGTGCACACTGTTATCTTATTAATTTATCACTCATTTCAATTAAGACAGATGTATACAAACAGCACTGAGACCTACACCACTGATTACTAGTCATCAGGCCTGTGCACAGAACAATGTACAATGTTACAATGTAATGGCATTCATCGATCATAGCTTTGCCTCCTTACTGTAGCTTATGGATCTGTTCATGTTCTACAGATTGTAACACCTTCACTTCAGCATTACACAGACATCACATAGTAGATCTTAATGCTTATCTTTATTCCAGAAACAGTAATAAAATAACATAACACACTGTCAAAAACTGTTGTTGACAATTTATGTTCCTTATTCCTGTTTCTGTAATAACAATGTTTGCGACAAACATGTTACATTTGTTTTATCCATGCACATGGCTGAAAAACAAATCTATTAAGATGAGGCAAAGCCCATCTGCCCAGCTATTTTGCCTTATTATAATATTATAATAGTGTTTTTATTTACTTCCCAATGCCCAAAACAATATGTTTAAGCATTGATTTTTAGCTTTCAGACTTCAGTTGTAGGTAAAATAAGATTATCAAAGTGCCACTTCCACACTGTAAAAAATTACAGCATACATTTACGCTATCTTACTTGGGTTACTTAGGTTTCCAGGTAGTTCCTGTAATTACTATTTACTGAATTCATACTGTGATGTTTGTTTACAGTAATGGCACATTGTATTGTATTTTTTAAATAGAATGCCAAACTGCACTACAGAACTACATATTGGTAACAGTATATTAGTGTACAAATCACTGCTGCAATTTTACAGTTATACTGCTGTTTTAACTCCAAATACACATCTTAAAGAAATTTGTAAGAGTTAAAAATCCTAGGAGAATAATACCATAAAATGTGTTTATCAAAGCAATCATTTCATTTCAGTAGTTTTTCCGAGTAGCCAGCTAGCTAACTTTGCTAGCTAAGTATTAGGCTGGGGTTATACTTGCTTGTGTGTTCAAAGAAATTAACGCAACGCGTGGTGCAATACCAACGTAAATAGTGGGAGTAGTATAGCACGATGTGACACGATGTCCACAACAGACTGAACAAATTAGAGCTGTGTCTCAAATTGCACACTTATGTACTATTCTAGACAGTTTTTGAGTGTTAACAGTGAATGTTACGGTTAGTGTTTGAATTTTTAAAAACCTCTCATGTAGCCTACAAACCTGCCGAAAAGTCTGATTTACGTACTAGTTTTCTGGATCTTCTAGATTAGTAAATACTTTTAAATGTTAGATCGGAGCTCATGACAACAATCACGACTAAGAGAAACGAACAGCGCTCGTCCGTGTGTTAAACATCTCCATGCTGCTACACAGTGACAAACAAGCTTCCCAGAATAGATGGCATGAAATCGCTAAACGTTTTACAGGTCGGCGTGGAAACCTGACGGGACAGAGATGTTTCGGCTCTGACCTGTCCTCTAGTGGATATCTCTTTTAATCCTAATGAAGTACAAAAGGTACGCAGGCAACTGTGTGAACAATGCCGCTCGCGTAACTGCTGCATCCCCACGTGCACACATAGTCGCGCATGAAGTATAACCCTGGCCGTACAATGTTTTGTGTCAGCTTGTGTCGGTTCGAACACAGTATTTTATTGTGGGAATTACAGAAATGATTTACACTGCACGGTCATTGGAACAACATCCTATAACCAAGCAACTAAACAATCTTGCTATAACGTTTGTAGCCAGTTGGCAGTCTGACTTAATCAGATTAATTTAAATGGATACTTCTATTAATAACACGATCGTAACCTGGATGCTGTGGTTTTAATAGTGATTACGTAATTAAATTAGCGCAAAAAAGACATACAATTCTCAGTGATGTATGGGCCTAGACTAGTCACCGGAGGATCACTTGCTGTGGTGGTGCATGCATTCGTGCAGGTCGGAGTTGACTGAGGGAAATATCCATAGGTGGCAGAACTGCGTCAGAAAGAATCACACAACATCAATCAATCCGAGCCAACCTAATCCATTAGCTACGCTCCTGGGCTCAAGCTGAGCCAATTGTGCCTTACCGAAGTGAATCCGGGACAATGCCACTGCCAGAGGATGAGACCCCGGTTGCCGGGCTCCGGACTGCACTCATTTAACACCAGTCAAGAGGGCACTTGTACGATCTGAGGGCAAAAGGGCAGAGGGTCTTCCCCGGATCTATCTGTGAGAGTGCCTTCTATTGAATATTTGATAGCTCGATAAAGGGTATTTAGAACAAAATGTTTTGCTTAATCATTGATTGGTCAGCATTTTTGCCAGCAGCCAGCTTAGCTGAATCCTGATCATGTTCCTGTAAGTAGGCCTACATCAGCATTAAAAGTACACAACTCTTTACTGTAGAAAAATGCAAGTTATGGAGTTATATGGCCATTTACTCTGAGAGTGGTTCGAAAAAAGCAGTCACTCCCTGTTATGGCTTAAAGATTCAGTTCTGTCAATATGTGCATAGTTATGGTTTTATGGCCTTGGAAGATAAGGCTTATGGATCTTGCTTTTCCTTCTCAAAACATGAAGCAGCTTGATAGACAAACACTTATGCAAGGGAGCACAGAGCAATTTCCTCATTCAAAAGCTCAAGTAAGCTGCACTAGACACATCACAGTAATGGCCCTCAGGGTCAATTATACCTCAAGGAAGAATCATGTTTCAAATCTGCTACAGCAATAACTCTGATAAATAACTTCAGTGGTAAGAAATACAGCTTTTCATTAGTGCCAGTGGCGTTGAGGGTTATTATTTACTTACATAAAATATGTGTGTATTGAATGTGTCTTTAAGTCTTAATGATGTGCCCTAATTTAGTGATACCAATCAATTAACTTAAAAAATGTCTGATCAAATATTTTAAATCCTTGCTAATAATATGTTAGTACCTTCAAATATTGGTTTCAATAAAATTCACTAAAGTAGTTGGTTGTGTGTGTGTGTGTGTGTGTGTGTGTTGTTTTTACAATTAGACTGTCTTTGCAGTGTTTTCTGCTTTACTCTGCAGATTTCTTGGCCTGAAACTCTGTGCCAAAAAAAATGCTGCATGTTAAAATTTTGCCCCAATTAAAGTCCCTACTGAGCCCCCAAACTCTGATTGGACTGGGAATTTCATTACAGTTCTCTCACAAAGGCAGTCAACTGAGAGACTAGAGTGTTTGAAAATAAATGAGAAAACTTTCTCTATTCTCAGTCACATCATAAACTTGAAAATGACATTATAGGTCAAAGATGCACTGCCCGCCAAAAACATGTGGACATCTAGCCGTTCAAAATGTTCTTATTAAATTAACATTTTCTTTGTCAGTTTGCAAAATGTAACAATATAAAGCTTAACCAGGTTTATTTGGAGGAAAACAATATCCCACGTGTAAATTTGTGACAATAACTAAAAAATAATTACACTTTTCATTCATAAAAAAAGCTCCATTAGAAGCTCTAAGTGTGCTGCACACTTTTTTTCTTCAAACATTCATTTTTCAGCCATTCCTTAGAGATACTCTGTCGTGCCTCTTGCAGGACCTCCCAGAGGTTTGTGAAGCTGGGTGGACACCTCTCTTGAACTTTTCGATCCAACTCCTCCCAACTTGATTGCGTTGAGGTCGGGTGACTGGGCAATCCATTTCATTACAGCACGGCCTTCTTACTCTCCAAATATCTCTTGCACAGCTTTGAGGTGTGTTTGGGGTTGTTGAAAAAATGTAATAAAAAAAAAAAAGGAAAGCTGTACTCAAACTTTTGAAGAGTAATGGAGACCTGACTGCAATAGGAATCAGTTACTGCAGTCATCATTCATCATTCCCCACTTATATGATGGATCCTGGGGTCCTGTTGCCCTGAATTATATGTATTACTTGGCTCTTTTGCAAGTTAGCCTTCTTCCACTTGAAAGATTGTATCATTCACAGTTTGACTAACTGATTTGTAACTACTGTTTGTAGCACTAGGTGCAGGTGCTGGTTCTGGAGCCAGTGCCTAGTCTGGAACTGTCCTACACTTTTCCACCACAAAACAGCTGGTTCTCAGATAGGAAAATTGGTTCGGCTCTAGCACCAAAATGCTTATGGTCTAAAACCAAAAACTGGTGACAGTTGGGGTTGGGGGTAGCATCATTTTATCACCATGACAACAACACAAGCAACAAGTTATTTACATAACCAGCATTAAAATTAGATGGGAAAATTATTGTTAAAAGAAATTAATTAGCTAAATTAATATCACAATAATTAATTGATGGCCTGAGGAAGAAATAACCATTTTACTGGCAAATGCAATTAACTGAATTGGAGCAACATTACTAAAGCTAAAGCTAACAAAACTTTCTTTGAGCAGCTACACACTGGATACAGCATAAATAACTAAAAGCAATAAAAAATGTATCACTCATCTTGGGTGTAATTGTTGTCTATAACGATATCCTTGTGTTGTGTCTATATGCGGAAGGATTTGACGTTGGATGGTAAAATATGTTCTCAATAAAAACTTACTTATACTTTTTTTTTTAACGCTGTTCATTAATAAACTCCTACATCTGATTACGCAATAGTTCATCTCTTAAACCGGTGGAAACACAGGCCAGTAAAGATTAAAGGTTTCACTGGTTCCTTGAACAAGCACCGACACCATGTCTATGGAAAAGAGGTATTATCTTGCACTTGTTTCTGGTCATTGGTCAAAACTCATTGTCTGCTTCTTTAACCACTTAAACTCTCAGCTTGTTATTTGGTTATCAATCCTAAAGCATATTATTTAGTAACTACAAGTACAAGATGCACAAGGAATTTATTTTGGTGCGGTGTCACATAAATTAAAATACAAGAAAGTACAATACAGTTACAATACAATACAGTACAGTGCAAAAGTGCAGTACTCGGTATGCCACATAAATGCTGTATAATGCACAATACAATACAATACAGTACAATACAATACAGTACAATACTGTAACCACTGAGCTGGGGCAGTGGAGGTCAGCGGTTAAGCCTCTGGGCTACTAATCGGAAGTACCGCCAATCTGCCACTGTTGGGCTCATGAGCAAGGCCCTTAACCCTCAACTGTTCAGCTTAATTGTAAGTTGCTTTGGATGTAAAATGCAATGTAATGTAAAATGCAATGCAAAAATGCAGGAAAAACTATAGCATACAAAAACCATCAGTATTGTAGGGGTGTGCAAAGGATGCAATGGCCATTATATATTATAAATATTGAATAATTACAAATGTTGTGTAATGAGAATGTACAGTTAAATATCTGAGCAGCGGGTGTTTTGTGCAATTGTATTTCTACAGTAAATTTCAGGTTCCTCTCCAACTACCGCTACCTTTACAGTACTCAAAGTTTGCATTTAAAGGGGACGACTAGACTCAAAATAACCAGATAACATAGAGAATAGGCTCTATGTTGGCTTCACAGGCAGGCACCTTAGCTTCCACTAAACAGGCATTTATTGGACTCTTGGGTGCAAGAATACCACATAAAAAATATGTTGGCAGAAAAGATGTTTCAATTTGGCTCATTTTTTTAAAGCCTCAGTGGCAAATGCAAATGTTTAAAATCAAATCAAAGCAAAACAAATGAGCAAAAAGCACCATTTTTTTTAGCATTGGAGAGAGGATGAGCTCCTAGTAACCAAACTACAGCACTAGTTTACTTGCATCCCTCAGTAATTGGTGGCTGTTCATTTTTTCTTGAAGTCATGTAGATTTCAGCAGTATTTTTACACAAGTTCTTGTCAAATAGTTCATAAAATTGACATGTTACTTCAATGAACTAAGAAGATAGAATTGATTAATAAGTACTGTGTCAAATGAAGTGGCTCAAATGGGGTTAATCATTTTTAAGTAATATTAATGGAGCTATGTATATACATGTAGGGATTTTTACTGTATTTGTAGTACAAAATAACAGGTAGATTTTTTTTTCCTGACTGCATGATCCACTGAAGCCTGAAAGAATGCTTGTGTGTTTGACAAATAATTAAAAGTAACTCAGCAGCAGTGCATTTCAGACCACATACATACAGTAGATGCAGTTCATACAAGCAATTCTTAATCAAACCAACTTTGTTTTATGACTTGATCGGTCCCTCACCTCCACTCCCTAAGACATATAGCTCTTCAATAGAGGTTGTAAGTCTTCACAGTTGTAAATACCTCAGTTAAGCCTAATAAATAATATTTATTAGCATCCCTATAAACATATAGAACCTGTGACTGCAAACACGACGGGATGAAAGTGCTAAATTGAATTATTTCTCTCTGGTCTCACTGCTAACCTTGACATGCCGGAACGTTTGGTATGTGTGTGTGTGTGTATTCATCCTGATCTAAGAGGCCTTGCCTGAGACCTTGAGCTTCCTGAAGCATGGGGGCATGGATTGTCTCTTGTCTGGGAGAGTGCGAGACCCTGAGAGATAACATACTTTTCAGGCATCAGAGAACACGCTGTCCCAAACCCTCAGCCTCCTATCTCCCTTTCTCTGCCCCTCTGACGTCCACACCTTAGATAGCACATCATCTGCTCAGAGAATTAGGCTTTGCCGTGCCCCGGAGTGGGCGCCAGCACCAGCCAATGCACTATGGCACCAGCAGACGTTGTTTACAGTGAGTTGTTTTGTGCGGAGTGTGTTTCCGGCACTGGGGAGTGCAGGTGCTTGTGGAGGCCCAGCAGCAGGAGAGGGAGGAGGAGGAGGAGGAGGAGGAGGCTGAGAGTGGCAAGAGTGAGTGAAGAAAACAGTTACTCTGTCTTCCTTAAACATCTTCAAGGTCTCTGGGGAGAAATAAATTCCCAAGGGAGAGAGTTTCCTGGGAGGAGATGGCCCTGGCGCTGGACTGGGTAAGCTCTGCTCTTCTTTCAGGTGCTGCTTTGTATATTTTTACCACAAACTTGTGTTCGAGAAAGAAATGCTCCTATACTATGATGAAAACAATTCTTTGCAGAGTTCATAGTGCTAAGTTTACCAAAAAATATTTAATGAATAGGAAGGCTTTTATGTTAATCTCTGTGTGATTACCATCTCAAATAAGTGATTGAATTTTTGTTTGTCAAATTAGCAATGTGGAACTTAAGCATGTCTCTGGGAATAAGTCAATTCTGAGTTAATCACAAAGATTAGGGACCTCTCAATTATGTTAATCCCATATAGATTTGATTTTGTGATTATGAATAACTTTCAGTTGAACTTTTTCTTTGTGTCTCTGTCTCTCCAGGTTGAAGACTGCTAAACCTGATGCCTTGTTTCCATGCTCGTTGTTCCTTTTTCCTATGCATATACCTCTTTGAGACGTAGCATTAAAGAGGCATAGGGCATGGGAAAATGGGGCTGCAGAGGTGTTCCACTGGAGTTTTTCTACAAAAGCTCAGCTACGGAGAAGGGGTGTTTTCTTAAATGTTTTCATCATCTGCCACTTTACCCAAAGGATTAGAAGTAGTGTATTACTCTTCGCCGTGTGATTGTTTTTATTTGATACATGGGATGCTGTGAAGAAACAGTGATAGTGTGATCTTGTGAAGTGCAGAGTGAGAATTGAAACACAATATGCAATGTGCTGCCTGCCTGTAATTTAATAAAGGAACTGAATCAAAAAAGCATCCCTAAATGTGTCTGTGTTAAAATTTTCATTCCCTGGATAACTCTGTGTACTTGCAAGAAATGTCTCTTTTTTGTCAGTAAGTAAAACAAAACCCTTTTTTTTTATATAACATTAACGATGTTTTCCGAATAATTCCATTATTTATTTACACTGTAGTTTTGGTAGGTGGTTTGACAGATTTATTACCTTGCAGTTCGATTGGCTGGTTATGCTGACTAGCTTGCATAGTTTAATAAATCATAATTTAGCATAAACTGAAAAGTATAGAAAAATGTAGTGAATTTGTAATTGGGGTGCACATAAATATTTCACTCACAGATGTGTTCTAGCTGGGTTAACAGATTTCAAATCAAATTTTATGCGCAAAACCACCCTGTTATATATAAATATCTTTCTCTCTCCCTCTGTGAAGAGGTGTTTGTGAGTATAAAAGACTGATACTAGAGCTGTAGACAGATAATGAATGCATATGTGGTGCATGTACCGAGGGATACGGGCCTGGAGTATCATTATATTGAATCAAACCCAACGAGTGCCCACTCGCTGCTCTACTGTCCCTGAAGTGCTCATTACTGAGGTAGCATGAGAAAAGAGAAATATTTACACCACCGCCGTCCTCATCAAATATGGAGCAGGTTGCCATGATCGATGGCGTGTGTAGAGTGGCATGGATAGACCAGCGAAACAGAGAGACAACAGTCAACAGTCTTTTTCAATGTTTAAAAAGACTGAACAGAAAAAAGCTTAAAGGTCTGAATGCATCACCTGTAGACTAGATGAAGAAGCAAGCTAACAGAGGATTGTAAAAACCTAAAAATGAACTGAATAGCTGTAAACAGCCATAACATATTGTATTAATATATTGTAACACAACAGTGTACAGGGTCAAATCTCAGCAATGTAAATTCAGATTTAAAATGTGTAAAATGATTTACAGTCTAGTTAATTTTCTGTGCACATAGGATTCAGTACAATTATTTAGTGACACTGGATATCTATTTACTCATCACAACAACCACCTTATTAGCAAACATTGGTGTATAAAAATGGGATAGATTGCAACGTACATATTAACGATGTACATATGTACATATTAACGATGATAAAAGCCATGAGACACTGTCCTTCCCAATGTTCTGCCAGTGGCTGTCCATGTGTCTAGCTCCATTGCATCTGTTCCCAGCCTGCTGTAGTTATCACTCAATGCATAATTAGCACATCCTCATTTAAACTTCCAGTTTCTCAGATCAGCAGCAAACATCTTGATGGCTTGATGGACATTTGTTTTCCTATTGTGTGAAACTGATGCCTTGTCACATGATGCATGGCCGTCAATGTACTATGGACTCCTGCATTGTGGACATTGTGTTGTGGCAGTTTGAAAATCAATTGATGGAGGTTTTAAATGCACACAGTGCCTCCCTGTGGTGGCACACACACGCACACACACTCACACACACACACACACACACACACACACACACACACACACACACAACGGTTCATGTAAGTTGAGTAGGAAGCGTATTGTACAAAGGGGAAAGGCAAAGGACTTGATTAGTGCAATTCAACATGTAAAACTATCAGAGGTAAAGCAAATGTGGCACTGTATTTTCTCATGCCATTCAATTGGTGCTGGACCTTTTTCAAATGTACATGGTCGGTTGATAAGAATGAAGGCCTAGGCAGTGATAAGATGCTGCACAAGCCCAGATGAAAGCTTCATTATTGCCCATTATCTTAGCCTGGTCTTCAACCACATACAGTCGTGGCCAAAAGTTTTGAGAATGACACATTTATTAATTTTCACAACGTTTGCTGCTTCAGTTTTTAGATCTCTTTGTCAGATGTTACTATGGTATACTGAAGTATAATTACAAGCATTTCATAAGTGTCAAAGGCT
>JAOUQW010000038.1:18168041-18184846 GCA_028565825.1 Olivaichthys viedmensis | reverse complement strand
AAAGAATCAATGTACAATCACTAATGAATTAACTATAAAGCTATGAGACGTACTACAAATCATAAAAAGTACACTCTTAGAAGGTCAAATCTAGAACCCTTAAGGGCTCTTCAGTTGTCCCTCTGGGGGAACCCTTAAAGGTTCTATGCAGAACTCCACAAACGAGTGTTTCCCTATCAGCAAGAACCCTTTTTGGAAGCTAAGAACCCTTAACTATCGAAAGAACCCTTTAAAGAACCCTTTTACTAAGAGTGTATATTTTACAAGATAAAAGACCAAAGATCTAAGAATAGGCTAAATAAATAATATAAATATCCTCAAGATTTTGAGGTTTTAGTTGTGGAGATCCAATAAAGTGTCAGATTTGATCTCTCTGCCACCGCCAGCATAGTAAAGCTGAACAGTATGGACAAAATACTGTATTGTGATTTTATTGCCACGTATTAAATTGTGACATGCCCTGCAGTTTATCAAAACACACAGGTGAACTGTTGATATGACGTGGTTAAAGATGTGGGCACAGCACAACTACAGCACAGCGCACCTGGACCGAAGGGAATATATGTTTATGCAGCACACTCTCTCATTGTGTGAACTTGATATAAAGCCTGAATAACCAAACATTAGATTGTCTAATGAAGTGCCCTCACTTTCTCAGTGATTTATTACATCTCAGGATCACTTTTACTTTTTATGTGGTTTGCATGTGGTGTGGTTAATCATGGTAGATTAGTCACGTATGAGAGTGTACAGACACGACTGTTTCTTACTGTGTTTTTAGAAAGGTATTAAGATAATTTTACATGGACACTTTCTTTATTCCTTTTTGTAAGAGGTTAGGCTTGTTTGGCAATCGTCTCTCTGTAATGCCAGAAAGTTCCTCACTAATGTCAGATAGACCTGTTGATGCATGCTCAGCTCTAATGATAGATTCAAGATATAGAGAGCTACGAGAGATAATGATAAGATGATGGAGTTGGCGAAGAAACTAAAGTAAATGAATAAAAATCAAACCTGAAACATTAAAGCTTATAATATATAAGAGTTATGATATTGCATCCCTGTTATTTTCCTTGCTTAAATTTTCACCTTCTGTGGTTTATGCGATACGAACACACTGTGTGGCGCTACTGCAGATGTTCGCTCTGACTGTGGCAGGATAACATTATAGGCTTATAGTAGGGTTGGGCATTTCTAGCAAAATTACTATTCAAATTTTTCAAGGCATTATTCGATAATATTCAAAATATTCAAACTGTACTGGCACACAGTTAGTTGGCTGCATACAGATGACGCTTTGCACCAGCTAAGCCACCGTTTTCCTATAGAGAGATAGAGAGAGAGAGAGAGCGCGCGGTCTCACTTTGGATTTTACACCTTGCAGCTGTAATTAAAGTTTTACCTTTCAACGTTCAACCACTGAGACAAATCGCTGTATGAAATGTGGCAAGAAGCGTCTCAGTTTGTACAGACATGGAGGAAAAATTCTCTTCGTTTGGCAGCACCGAATCATTTAGACATTTACAGTGACACTGGGCTAAAAATACTGCAGGACGACGTGTTAGCAGTGAATCGCATGATACGTTGACGAGGGTGGCCCTACGCGTTTATGTCTTAAATTGAGACATTTTTGCCTAAACTGCATTTGGCTAAATTAAATATGTCTGTTCAATACAAAAAGCTTTCAGACTTATAGCTCATCTACTGTGGGCGTGTCTTGATGACAGCGCATCAACCACGCGGTGAGCAAAGAGCAAAACGCTTAGAACCTACAGACAGCCACACACCTCCTCGCCGATGACACACGCTTTCCTGCAACTCATTTGATTTCTATAAATACTCGGAAACGCCAAATGAACTATTCACATTTTTAAGACTTCCTCGAATTATTGAATATTCGAAAATATGGACTAACTAGTCACAAAAATGTTTGTTGTGTGCTGTGTAACCCACCGCAGATGATCCATTTTTCTGTGGGTGTTTTGATGAATCACACATTCCCATAATCCAACAAATGTAAATATTTCTGATTAAAATAATACAGGTTATTCTTGTCCGTGGTAATCGCTACAGATGCTGGAGTATTCCTTTAACCATGTCACAACAAGGGTTTCACCAAATAGTTAAAAAAATATATTTTTCCAGGCAGATCATAATTGCAATATGTAGCAATATAATTGAAATATACTGTTTGGTCCACATCATGCAGGCCTAACGGACAGCCGGTGTGTGCTGTAGTTGGTCTTTCAAAAGCTTTGTAGCATTTCTACACAGTCAAAACAGGGGACGGCACGGTGACCTCAGCTGAACTCGTCGTCACTTCGGATATCTCACACTCTGATAGTCAGGGCCTGGGTGGTTCTGTTGCACCGGATGCTTGCTGAGTCTGGAGCAGATTTTTACTCTGTGTGCGTTTTTCTTACAAATGTGTTTACAACCTGTTTATAACAAGTAGGTTTGGCATCACTGCCTTTTCCACAATATCGATAAATTTCACAACTGTGTGAACTGCATATACTGCGTGTTACACAGAGCATCTGTGTTCCAGTCTCTCTGACTCCTCCGTTTCTTCCATCGAATGTGTTTGTCATGCAGTTGTGTAGGTTCACGAAGTCCCTTTTGTTTGTGTCTGTTGCAGAGAGTTCTACTCCGTTCTCATTTATTCACTCACCCACTCGCTCATCTATTTACTCCCACACTCATTCATAAAAATATGTACAGCAGATGCACTTCTACAAGAGAGGAAATGCCGCCTCCTCCTAATGCCGCAGGGAACGATCTGTTCTTAGATCTTACTGTTTTTATTAGACTCTTTTGCTTTGGACTGCTTGACTTCTTGAGGTCAGCAGAAACTTTGTTGTGGCTTGTGGTATTTTTATTTTGATGCCTAAGTATGTTTCTTGTTTGCGCAGTTATTTGGTGGTCTTTCCGGTTTTCAACTGCACTGTTCAAATGCTCTGCACTTGCATGCAAGAGGTCTACAAAGCGACCACAAATATTAGAAATGTCTAAAAATGTCATATCAGTGGTTTCAAGCTTTGCCAAACATGCGTGCAGGAGTCCACTAACCACTTCCTATTCAATTATGCGTTCATATGTCGAACCTGATCTCATGAAAATTTCAGTGTGACACCTTAAAAGTTAACTCTCAAAGCCGACGTAGTTTCAACAGAAGACGCGAGGTCGACTCGGGGGAAGGAAAAGGCTTGTCCATGTTTTCATTGCAGTTGCAATTCACCTTGCTGACAGCAGAGGGCTCTAAATATTACAAACTACACCTTTAAAGCAATGTAATAATCTAATCAGCTCCTGCTGAGGTCTGAATATGTGATGTGGAATTCAAAGATGGGGTGGTAGTCATGTTGCTCTCTAAAGGTTCATAGCCTCAGCAACTCGGCCCTCTGTTCTGACTTCTCTCTACGTATTTTCTCCAGTTTCTAGGGGTCATTGTCCAACAGTTTGTAGCAAAACACTTTGGATAACTTTCCTTCAGCCTTCTAAGGTTTTGCAACTTCACTCAGTGTTCTCCAATATGCATTCTTCCTAATTCCTAATTATCCAAATGTTTGTGTACTTACAAAGATGTGACCTCCTCTGTTGCTTCCCCCCTCCTGTCTTTCTGACCTCAGATGGTTTTTCACCAAGGACATTATTTTTTTATCCATGTGTGAAAACGTTGAGGAATTACTCTGTACGTTTTCAATTACATTACATTACGACTTTCCAGAAAGCAATTATCAAAAGTGTCGCCACATTGGACAGAGCATTAAATGATTCGTAATAAAAGCAATTTGAATAGCTGAACAGCTCGTCTTATTATAAAGGATCTCTTCTAAGCAATATGATAGTCTGACCATAGGATGAGGTCTTTAAAGAAAAGTCCATAGGTAATTGGACATTGACACAAGCTGGTACGGCTAGAACAAATATTTGATAAATGCGATAATTAAAATGATTTGAAAAAGATAAAATCATTTGATTTGACAGTTTTACCACTTGTATGAGACCTGACAGGGTGTTGTGCGTATACACACGCAGGGTAGGGTTTAGGATGCAAGTGCAGGTTTATTTACAGTGAAAGACAAACAGTACAGTGTCAGGAACAGGCTATGGTCAGGCGATCAGCAAATGGCAAAACAAGGCAAAGGCAGTAAATAAAACTAAGTCGTAACGTTACAGGAATCTGGAGCGAGACTTTGCAAAGTTTATCTGAAAGTCTGGGGGTTATATGGAGGTGAGTGTAATAAGAACCACGTGTCTCTGATTTGCAATCAGAGCAGGGCAGTGGGTCGGGTGATGTCATGTGATGCCGAAGTGACTGGGGGATTCTGGGAATAGTAGTTCGTGTTTCCGGCAGAAGCCTTCAGAGACGTGACAGAGACCTCATTAAGTCTATAGAAATTACAATGGTAACACCTTGTTGCCAGCCAATGTGATCTACCTTAACGTTGTGTGAAATCGCATGAAAACATTTGAAGTTTTGGGAGCTTTCAAAAAACAGGAATGTTCAATTCCAGCTAGCCGTTTTAGAGCTCTGAGTTAAGGCAACGATATTGGTCTTAACCAAATTAGCTTTCTGCTGTACTTCTCAGATGCATTTATTTTCGAGAACCCAAACTAAGACATTTTTCTTTGTTGATTTTTTTTTTGTCCAATTACCTCTGTCATCGTTTTTATCCTGATCCCTTTTTGACCTCACATGGCTTTTCACCAAGAGTGTTGTACAATGTTTGGTAATGTTAATGTTTGTAGGGTAATTTAGCACCGGTTCAACAAAACAAAAGTTAGCCAGCTAACAAGCTAAAAGTTGTGCTTTAAAAGCCAACAATAATTATTGTATAAATAAGCCAACAGCAAATGCCCATGGTTCACCAGTGTTTACTTCAACAATCCTGCTAACTTAAACAGAGTGTGTGTAATGACTTTGACGGCGGGCAGTGGAGGAAGAGACAGACGGCAGATTTGTTTCAGGAGCGAAGCTTTTATTTTTAATTTTTCCAACCTTTTTCTGGGGCGCTTTTCAGAGTGGTGAGCTCAAAAGAAAAACATCAACAAAACAAAAAGGAAGATATCAGCGATTTCCGGTTTCTGTTTGTCGCGCTGGCTCCGCTCACTGACGTTCTCCTCTCTCTCCGAGATCCGGCTCCCTACTGAAAGGCAAAGAGGCATATAAGTAGGAAGCCGGAAATCATCCACAGGTGAGAGTACTCACGCGATCACCTGTGACCTCGCTGTGACCGCGCTCTCCGTCAGCCACCGACGCTTGGCCACGCCTCCCGCTGCCACAGTGTGTAAATAAATCAATTAGGCTTTCAAGTCAGATTACAGAGCTCGGCTATTACAACCATACAAAATTATACGTAAGCTGTTTAATGGTCATCTGGGTCGTGCTTTTAGCTAATTAACAACAAACCAGAAAAGTAATATGACACATCATAAACCTATAATATTCAACTTTAACACTTTAAAAGTGTTGTTCAAGCATGTTAAAAGCATGTTGACTAAGACAATTTGAGGATTATAATGTTGTTTAAAAACTTTAGGATTGGCCCTGCGGCTCGGCTCGGCAGCTAGCTCCCCCGAAGTTTAGCTAATATGACTTTTACAGTTTATTTCCATTATAGTTCACAAATATTAGTCTTGGTCGGGGTCGAAGCAAAAAAGCGAAAGCTGTTATTAGTAATGTAATAGCCAGAGTGCTAACTTTAAATAGACTATAGGTTGTGGAATATATAGCTTATGTGTAGCTGCTCTTTTTTCACAAATACGTCTATGTAACTAATCCACAATAACGCGTGTCTCCTTTGGATTATCTCCATAATATCGAGTCGACAGGTTAGTTATAAAGTTAGGCTGCTGCTTTTGCCTGCTGGAGAGGATTTGACATTTGTGCCTCCTGCTTTGTATACTGATAGTCTGATAGTTTATACTCATTGTCTGACTCTTTTTTCATATCGTCCTTCCTATAATTTTCAAGATGAAACCTTTTTCCTCCTTCCCTTCAATTTTCAAGCTAGAGACACCAAACCTGGTACATAACAAGCTCTATCCCAAACTTGAAGAGATGTGGACGTGGAATATTAGGGTGCATTTACATTACTGACTTGAAATAATGCAAATAGTGTAACACACATCTAAATTTTTTCAGAGTTCTGTGAACACAGAAATTCAATCTTTTTAAATCAGTTTGAGCTGCTTTCATGTGTGGTCCTACCTCGGATACATGTCCGATTTGCGGCTGTGCGACTATAATGAGAATGCTGTCATTATCATTCAGTTTCAGCAATGTGCTTGCAGGGGCTAATTCGAAAAAAAATTGAGGACGGCCAATGATAGCTGCAAAAACAGCAAAAGCTCTCCATCCGGCTCTTTATCCTCCTAATTACAACCAGCCAACGAGATGCAGTTGTGCTGCTAGTTTGTTTATTTTATCAATACAGCAATAATTCATTGTCTTTTATGATACATTTGGATTGTACATGAGACGTTTGTGTCGTTTCAGGGCAGATGTCTGTACACACTAATGACAGATTCGAGCCACTTGGTTGTTCCACAGTCTCGACTAAAGCTTGAGGGTAACTGTGCTTCTGCAGTCGCTGCTCCAAAACATTTATTCACTACTAGTTTGAAATGATGGACGAGAATACAGAGCGGAAAGACTTTTACTTTACTTCCAGTAAAAGCGGGCTTTAAGACAAGTTGTGTCCTATGTTCACATGTATATGTGTTGTCTCAGTCAACATCACATGCGTACACGACATAAAATATGTCAGTAGATCGGCTCTGAAAATATGTCACAGCTGATCCGATAGGAATCCAGCATTTCGACCCTGATACAGATATTCATTATCAAAATATGTAACATCTAGTAGGCTGACACTAACACTTGACAGATTTTGTTGAAAAACTACTGTAAGAACTTCTCCCTTAGAATGTCCCTAGGCTTAGAAAAATATTGGCAGTAAAGAAAGTCTAGATATTTATCAGTAATTGTTTCACTAAGCAGCGCAGCTTTATTCATGAGCGACCAGTAATTAAAAAGTCCAATGTTCGCTTTTTTACCAGTTTCACTGAGTTGAGGAAGGCTTTGTTTTGGTAATCGGCTCAGGTCAAGAGTGTTGATCCCAGTCTGTATCCGAGGATGTTGTCGGTTTGTTCGTTCAGTGGACCAAATGGAAGAGAGACCTATATTCATTGCTTGGATAGATGCCGTTATTCTCACACATCGGATTGGTACATCCCTACAAACAGTAGAGACGGGGCGATCAGCATTCTGTAAGGCCAATGCCGATTACCAATTGTTCTTAAGCACGATCGGCCGATTCCGATTCCGATCGAAGGAACGAAAATATGCCTGAAATAGCCTATATATTTTTTTAATATTATTTTCAGACAAAAGTAGCAGCAAGTTCAACAATTGTTGCAGCGGACTCACAGGTAGGCATACTGCAATCTCACAGTTGTAGTATTAAACACGATATCTCTGATTATTTTTTTTTACATATGTTTGTCACGGGGTAGAGACGGGGAGGCAGGACACAAGTGCGAGCCGTTAAACATTTATTAAGCACATTTAAATAGTACAAAAAAAACTACACGGAAACACACATGTACAGAAATTCAAAGACAGAGCAGGATGGATACACGTGGATATTTATACAAACTAATCAAGCAGACGAACGAGACACAGGTGGGATCAATCACATCATGAGACAAGAACTAACAAACATAAACATAAGGCGCGTGGCGCTCATCGCCTGGCGACCGCCACGGTCACACGCGGTGATGAAACGTGACAATGTTCCCGTTTCATCTTGTTTTTGTTTTCCCCCATATTTTTTACTTAACAACTGTTATAATCTTAACGTAGACCTATAGAACCATCAGCACCAACCCGAACTGAAGCAAATGGGCTTCAGTTTCTTTTTGATAACAACAGGATTACCGAGCGCGTCAGTAAAGTGAAGCCAAAGGCGCCCCCAGCGTGTGTACAGTGACGCTCAGGGCTTCTGCCCATGCTTCAACATTTGAGTGTTGGGAGTGAGAACGGGTTTCAAGCACACGACTGTTCAACTGATTCAGGACTTACTGTCAAGCATCAACGGCAGACTTTTCTTTTTTTCATGAACAGTAACATTTTGCCAGTAATTCAGCGCTGCTCGCTCCTTGGAATGGTTGTCTCTAAAAGGTAGATGTGCACTTAAAATGCAATCGCGCTGTCGCTTTCCCGGTCCTCAGCGTTTTCCTCGAGTATTTCAGTGTACAAAAATTTGAAATTTAGCTCACATCTACAGCCGATCGATCGTCCCATCCCTAACAAACAATGATTTCAAATAGTTTTTTTCCCCAAAGACATGTTCGATACAGTTCCATATTGTTTACTTGATTTCCTTTACAACGGCCATTTCCACATCCACAAAAGAGGAGAAAGACGCAGTGCGCTGATAAAACTTAGATACTAGTTTTCTAGGAAGTTTTCTTGGAAGCTCAAAAGATATTCAATGTTTGAGCAGATGCTAACATTCCATGTCTTGTTTTTTTTCACTCTTGCTTCCAGCTTAGAGATGGAGGATTGTAGATAAAGCCATATACAATAATAGAGGTATTCATGATTTATTGGAGTGATGGATAACCTGTAAAGTATCACGTCTATTTGATTGATCACGTGTTTACATGTACACACACTTACACCCACGCATACTCATGTCCTGTCTTGCCAGGGCCACAGTCGAGGGATGCTGGTCCTTACAGGGATGAGCTCCTGACCCCAGGTGTGCTGGGGGACGCACCCCACAGCAAATTGTGCTTAAACCACAGGTGTGAGAGAGACGCTGGGAATGTGCAAGTCCAATGTCAGGCTTTTTAAAGTAGAGTGCAAATTAAAACATTATAAATTATATATTTTATAAAACTAATGTGTCATTAATTACCAAGACCTTAGAGAGAAAAGTACAGAAGAGATGAAAGAGAGGGAGGCAATGAGGAGAAAGAGGAACACAAATAACTGAGGGAGGAGAAATAAATAAACAATAATTAAATGTCGGCAGCTGTTGAAAGAATGAATGTGTTTAACTCTCTAATCTTAGTTAAAAGCCCTGTATAAGGATTTCCTTTTGGGATAAATGTACCATAAAGACAGCCGAATACGATTATTAGATTTACAGTGCATTTAGTAGACTGGAGTTCTGTAATCGTATATGTCTGTTTTATGTGCCTGACTTGGTGTGTTGTGGGTATTGGGGTCAGAAAATAAAGTACATAAAACTATAAGGAGAGTCCATTGGCCCGATGATAATTGGCTATACACCTTGTGTTTACAGGTGAAAATTAGCAATTGGTCATACTCCCTCTTTTGTGCAAGACTTTCATTTGATTCATTATCTTACCTAGTGATAGCTAGAATGATCAAAACATTAACCATTGTATGTGGCACTACGTAATTACCTGATAATGCTGAAATAGCAGCATAGCCAGTTAGATAAGTTAGCCAGCGAGTGTAATCAACAGACGTAGATAATGTCAGCTTTACCGTTACGTTGCCTGACCTCTGTTATATCAAAGAACATGGAAACCTCTTGAAATATCCGTGTTTATATCAGCTGTTATTCAGGGACAGCGGTTCAGACTCCAACTCAAACTATTGTTAGCAGAAGTTAGCCTTTAGTTTTACACACACCTTGACTTTAGCTTTGCATGTTAATTTCCTCCTGATGATCAGACGATCTTCCGCAGGTCTTCCGTCCACCAAGTGGCGCTTTGGAGGTTTCCTCAGAGTACCCCTGGACTCAAAAACATGATTTTGAAATAGTTAACTCCTCTTGCATGGCTAATTCTGATTAATATAGATTGTTATTTGGATCAAATTTGTTAACACAGCGCTGAATTCACGTTTTTTTTTTTTTCCACATTTTTCCAGAGACTTTCTCAGTACTTTTGTATAAAACCGAATCTGGAAGCATTACATATGAGCTCAGTTTAAAAAAATTATTATTATTATTATTTTTTTTTTTACATGTGCAGGAGTACTTTTTTATACACAGCCAAGAATGTTTTTCCTTTTTAAGAGACAGATGCAGATCATTCACATTCAGCTGTGGCACACGGTTTTGTAATTAAAACACTCCTCGTTTATAAATTAGGGATAAATTAACTATTAATACTGTCTAAAATGCCAGTGTCGTTGATGAAAAGACTAATCAGCTAAAAAAGTGGCTGACTGGAAATTTTGTGTGTGTGTAGGCAGGCGTGTCAATACCATATAGGATTATGGTTGATGTAACCTGAATGTTATGGTACAGGTTTGGACTCCTCGATTGCCTTAAGGGCATTTAGTCACATAAAACCAAATCAAACACTCCAGACTTATTAGGAGCTTCTGTATATAAAAAATCAAAGATCACAGAGTTTTTTCCAGACAGAAGAGTCATTGGAAAACAACCCTCACAGTTATTCATTATACGTCTTTGAATCCGGTCTTTGAAGGTTTGCTCACACGTTTATGTATGTGCATGTTTGTCAGAAACTATTTGTCTTGCATTGTCCTGGGGAAAGAACAGGACATTGTCTGTTGAGAAAAGTACAAATCACTGTTTCCGATATATTGAGCCTGTTATCTCTTTACATTGCGCAGAATTATGGGGGTTCAGGCGGTGTGAAAAGAAAACAGCTTACACAATGCGCACATCATAACCATAAAACCCCCACTAAGGTCAGCCCTGTATTGTACCTGCTAAATCTAGATCAGATGTTTTATTATTAACAATAAAGATTAGATTCATGTTTCAACATTTAGCCTTACGACGAGGAAGAGGCTGCGTTCCTCGGCTTCGACTCTGGAGGCACAATAAGTGAATTGCTTCTGCAACTTGACAGCATTTAGGCTACGGTGTAAAGCTGCAGTTAAAGTGCGACTGTGACCTTGAATACCAGTAAATGTCCCAAAACTAATAACGTTATCTGTTGTTAAATTGCAATGCTGAAATATTGGCATTAAAATATCTCTGACTAGACATGTCTAACTAACAAGACTCATTTTCCACCGGCACTCTGTGCTGCATCTGGGGTTGTTTTTGTTTGCCCCATGAGTTGCAACCGGAGTTAGCCAGGGGATAAAAAAAAAAGAGTTTGACGTCACTTTTTTAGTCTTTTGAAAGCGCGATACGTTAACAAAAAAACGCAAGCGGCAGTGCTTTTTTAAAACGGGCCACATTCTGACCCCTTTCCATTAGATTACATATCAAATATGCAATAGTGGTTGAGAAAAGAAACCTCCTAGTGTGAAGACAGCCTCATAAAACTTAACACTCACTGCTTACCCATGTCCTGTACTACAAGAATTTTTAAATATCCTTGTTCCATTTTGAAAATAATGTAGACATGCTAGTGTTAAATACGATATTGAAGTAAAAGAGGGTGAGTACATTTGTAATAATGTTAATTTTATGCGATTATTTCTTTTTCAGCATCACCCACGTGTGTAACATACTGTTTTCTGATCAATTCGGCAATGAGACACTTGTGTCGTTATGTTGGTCCCCCAGTTACACGAGCGTTCAAAAGTGTGGAATAAATGTTTTCAGTAATATAAACTCCATTTAGTTTCAGATCCATCTATAAAATGATTGTAATATGATTCTAGTGTTTCTGTTTAGTTTTCAAATCATTTGTAGAAAGCTGTAAAACATCATGTGTCCAGAATGATGAATGAAGAAATAATCTCCAGGATGCCTCTTTCTTTGGAAAGCGGTGATTAAATCTTGAAGTGGATACTTAAATAATATACTAGAATTATATATGTATAGTAATTTCTTCTTTATCATTCCATTTTTATCATTTAACTTTTTCCCAAAATACTTTAAATGCCAACCAAACCCTTTAAAAAGACATTTTGGTGTGTGGTTTATATTAGATGCATTAGATCTACTGCATTGTAGAAAAGTTTAGTGAATACAATAATGACTGTTCATAAAATATGACGACAGGTGATTCCAAACTTTTGAACGCTAGTGTATCTATACTAACAGTAGTGCTAGCATTATATAAGGTCTGCTGAGCCCGGGCAGAGCACTGTTCTGACTGAAAAAACTAAGTCAGCTTTGGGAGCGTAGCAGCAAACTCTTTGCTTTCCTCCCTCTTTTTGCATTTTTCTGCTCCATTCGTAAACCTTTTCTTTTTCCTATTCATTTTTCCCCCTTCAACTCTCAAAAACACACTGCAGCTTAACGCTTGATTGCCTTGCTCGTAGCTGTCTGCCTTTACGCAGTTGCATCATCACCTAACAATAGGGAATAATCCATTACAACCATGACTGGGGAGGTGGTGCTGATCCAAGTCACTGAAAATAATAGCTAAAATAGCAACAGCCTTATAACAGCCTTTTGTATATATATATATATATTTCGGAATAAGTTCATTAACATCAATACATATATCTCATGGGGCCCTTGGCTCATGGGGGTCCTAGACGGCTGCGTACCTTTGCCTAGTGCAAAGACCTCCCCTGCCTACGTCACTGGACCACTATTATAATAGCATCTAGTGCGATATGGCACAAATATCATATCACATTAAATACATTTTCACAAACAAGTAGTGTATTTAAAAAAAACCAAAAAAAAAACATGAAAGTCCTATATTTATAACATTAACAAAAATAAAGTATTTAACAAGGAATAAAAGGGGGGAAATCGGTGTTATAGTGCTGACAATACTTGCAATACTGTCAGAAAAGTGTATCATTACATACACATTACATAAATCACGATATCAACATCATATCGTCAATAGCCCAGCCACAATTAAAACTAAAAAAACATCGGGTCTAAACAGTTGCACGCATGCATGCTTGTATATATTATTGAATGTAGCTAACTAAATTATGACAAACCAAGTATTTGAATGGGTCATCTGTTGCATCTTATAGCTTGCATGCTGACTATTGTATTGCTGAAGTTGTATTGCATGGACTGTTGTATTGCCAGTTGTCTGTCTCAGGCTTACTTTGTCTGATGTCCCGTTGAATGCGTTTTTTAGCCTTATTGTCCTGCCGCCAAAGCGGACTTGATAGTGGCATACCAAAACAAAGCAAAGGTGAGAGAAAGCCTTTTGATGTCTGCTGACAGCAGAAGTAGAATTAGGCTCTGGCGCCTTACAACTCCACCACTGTTCCCCTAGGCCTGGCACTTAATTGCTTACTCGGAAATGTGAAAACGTCTGAACATGGGCCTTGATTTCTCTCGTCCAAGAAACGCTAGGAGATTCGTTTTTTGCTTCTTGTGAGACGAGGCTATACGATGCAGTATTGATCTGCTGAATTTACCCCAAATCTCATAGAAAGCTGTGTGCACGATCATCTGGGTTGATTTGACTTTAGGCGATTCGTGCATCTTGTCACAATTAAAAAATACCAAGTGCATTAAAATAGATTAAAGTCGGTTGAAGTACATTGTAGCAACGCAATTGATTCAAATCAACCCGCTTAGTTCACTGTTTATGTACAACTACAAAATAATGCCAGGCCATGAAGCGTTAATAATCACTTTAGGCAAACAGGCTTATTATAAACCTAGCTTATTTTTTTCAACCAGATATATTCAACACTTTTTATCCATTTAATTGCATCAGATCATTAGTGAGTGACCAAATACTCAAGGGTCATCAAGTATCTTCTACGGGCCTTGAATAGCACACAGACTCCAGACTTCATGGAGCCAGTGCCTTGGGCCTTTGTGGAGAGTGTAAACTCATCAATGGCCGGCTTAATTAGGACTAATTGTAGGCCATGATCTACTCGTTAGGTCGGGTTTGAAGTGCCTCTGCTGAGACAAACAGAATTAGGTGAGCTGCATATGAAAGCGCAGTGTGGGGTCAACCAGGTTTTGCGCTCTCTCGCTGTTGCATATAGCGCCCTTGTTTAAATGAATCCCAATGACTGTACACAACACTTACCAATATCCGATTACTTAAATAGTTTTACACAACGCGCTGGCGTGAATTTGATCAAGATGAATTTGACAATGCTCAAAATGGTGAAATCTCGTTCACATCAGACGAAAAATGACATCTGAACTGTCTTGGCAGCCTAATTGAAAGGTAATTTGTAATCTAATGGAGTTACCACAGGAAGGACCTAGATTGTGGTTTTATACGTTGTTCATATTCCTGTAAGTTGTTTTAAAATCACAGCTCACCTTGTTGGATCTTTTATTATAGTTTTATTTTATTTTATTTTATACTGACAACCTAGATAACATCAAAAAATAGAGGTGTAGTCTAAATACCACAATCACACAAGCAAAGTGGCTTTAACCCATTTTGAAATTGCTATACTGGTAAGATAAATTACAAAATAACGTGAATAACTAATAATTAATACTTGACAAGAGAGAAAAAAAGACATTGAAATCAACTGCGATAATTTCCCTGAATGGCCATGAATGTGTATAGGGTTTGTGCTCTTTGAAGGGCTTGATAACTGAGATTAATCCCCTTTCTTGGCCCCAAAGCCCAGAGGCGATTTGATCAAGTTTCTCGAAGGAGAATGATCTCAGCTGATAAGGACCTGAGACCGATATGATTGACATTCTAATTTACAGTTGTGAATACCACGAACATACAACGCTGCACACTGTGTTTAAATAATTACACAACTAAACTATTAAATATATAAAAAGGCCTCTTTTGGTACGATTTCTAACCTTTAACGATATCCCTATCGCACTCACTCATGATAGTGCCTTTTCAAATGGTCTAGTGTCCGACCCACATGTCTAGGCCTGAATTTTAAACAATAAAGCAGCTGTGCATTTGAAAAGATCCGAACTGTTTTTCATTCAAAGATAGATGAGGTATAGACATTTTTATTGTTCATAATCTTACAGTATAGATTCGATCAGTGCAACAAAATGACAATAACAAGAACCATTTTAAAATCAAATATATTTCATTCTTCTCAATAAATACATTTTTATTTATTTTTATTTTTTTACCATAAAACTCTATACAAATTTCTTGATAATTCTCTATACAAAACTGTACATAATGGATATCGCACATTAAACGCAATGCAAGTGTCCACATATTCTTTCTGGTTTTTGGCTAGTAGTAATGCTGCATGGAGATCATGGAGTGGCTGTGCTGAGGAAGGATCTGCTGGTGCGCGATGGGGTGGTGATGAACGCGGATCGGTGGCATCACGTGCGGGTTTGGCACGTGATGAGCCGCAGGGAAAGTCATGCGTCCGCTGTAGCAATGAAACGGAAGCGTAGGGACCGCTGGAAAAAGGACATGCGGCAAAGCGGGGAGCGCGTACTCGGCCCTCATCTCCTGAACCTCGCGCTTCAGTTTCATCCTCCGGTTCTGAAACCAAGTCCGAATCTGCATAGAACAAAGAAAAATGCTGTTAACGAGATGAACATAGCCTGTAGTTTCAACACTACCCGTATTAGCATGTGTGGAAATTAGTATATGTGACAATAAAGAAGCTTTCATTTCATTTCATGTGCATGAGGAACAGGTTCTAACGGGTGTTAGAACCCAAGAGCGCGACTCGCCTGAGTCTCGGAGAGGTTCAGTCTGTCCGCGGTTTTAACCCTCTCGCTCGCGTCCAGGTATTTGTGCTTGCTGAAGATCTTCTCCAGCTTCTCGATTTGCTCTGGAGTGAATTTGGTCCTGATTCTGCGCTGGGCACCTCCATCTCTCTCCCCCTCACTTCCTTCTTCAATTGAGGGACATTCAGAGGCGGCGGCCTCGCTCTCGTAACCCGAAGAGTAACCGCTGTTCTCTGAAGCTGAAGAAGAGAAAAGAAGCAAAACCGGTTATTGACTGCACCCCAGAATCGGTTTCCAATAACTTGCGTAGCCAAACAGAACTAGAGAAGAAGCGAGTGGGGATACTTACAGCTTGGAGAGGAGCAGTTTCTCTGAGCTGAGTGTGTGAACACGATGCTCTCCTTCTCCTTTGGTTCCTCCGTGGTTGCGTTCTCCTTAGTCCGGCTACATTTCGATTTGGGCTGAATGTAAACCTTGTCGTAAGAAGTCGGAGGCCGCGGCTGAACCAGGCAAGGCACATGTCGCCTTACAGGAGCCTGAGGAGTCTCCATCGGCTCAGGATCCTGTTTGGTCGTGGAGTCATGATAGCTCTGGGCAAGCCAGTCCACGGAGAAAATGTTCATCATGTTTCAGGTCGAGGTGGTCCAAGTGTATCCGAGTGAAAGTCCCAAGAGTGTTGTGACGGCCTACAGGGAAGCCTCGGTGTATATATAGCCCCGTGACGCCACTCTGCATTAGCATATGCATGCATGTGTGTTAACGCCCGCGCAATTCGCAATCATTTGGACTAATGGGTCGTTATTGAAGTCTTTACATATCCTGAGATTGTGTGAAAACCTGGCGCCACTGAGTCTGTGAGAACCTCTCTGGAGACATCAGATGTCTGCGTGTTCTTTACACAAATCCAACAGCTGGCTGAGTATGAGTCCTACGGCCCATATGACCTATTCTCTGCTCAGTAGTGATATAATCAATATTATATATAGGCATGTCATATCTATAGTATAAATAACTTATCATGGTTGCAACAATGATGGACGATATATAGGCCTAACTCATCATGCTTGCAAAAGAACACATGCTACAGTCGCATATTTTGCCTCTGGGCCATTATGGTATTATAATGCTGCTATTGTAGACTAAAAGAAATCCATAGGCTCCTAGACCTAACATTGGCTCAATGAACACCTTATTTTCATCTTTAAGAAATTCTTCTGCATTTATTTCTGTAGGGGCAGTGATGTGGGTTTATATCCC
>JAOUQW010000038.1:18141579-18156091 GCA_028565825.1 Olivaichthys viedmensis | reverse complement strand
ATAAAATTTAAATTTCTACACCCTCATTGAAAATGTTGGTAATCTCTGTGTATAGATTAAAATAAAGGTGAATATGCTATTTAACATTTTTAGATCTAAACACAGGTAAAACAGTGCACAAACTAAGCATGCTAATTAGTAGAGCATTAGTTTATTACCTTCACAGAGTCTGTGATGACAATCTCAGCTGAGACCCAGTTGCTGACGCTCTCTGTATATCGCAAGAGGTACTGTAGAGGCCCATCACGCCCCGGGTCATCACCTACAAACAAACTTCTGCCCTCTAGTGGTGGGGCGTCGGACAATACACATCTGGCCAATACGGAGATTGGGACAATACGTCATATAATACAAGGCCCAAAGACAAATGACCAAACATGTTATTAATAATATAACTTTTAAATAAGGCCTTTAAGACTAACGGTTAAAGGTATGCTGTAAAATTTTAAAACCACAAAGTGATGGAGCTGACAATTAGCCCACGATCACATTACAAGGGTGAAGTTGCCTGAATCTGATTTAATGTCTAAATGTGCTTCAAAGGGAAATTCCACTCATTTTTGAAATTCCACTCATTTTTCCACTCACTACACAAGAGATGTCGTTCAAGAGATGTCGTTCAATTAGCTCAGTGAGGTCTGAGCATTATGCTATTTTAAAACTGTCTTAAAAAAAAAAAAATCAAACACTTTTTAAGCACGTCTCAACAAAATAAGCTTATCTCTAGGTTTTCCACTACTAACAATTTTAAAAAGCTAGGTACTACAAGCACTTCAAGCACCTTGGTCTTGTTTTATCAAAGCAAGATACAACAAAAAATCTTTTCAAATCAGATTCAAGCCACTTTCATCTGTGTTACTAGACAAGATTCATATTCAATATGTGGCCATACAGCCATAATAAGAACAGTTAGATCAGAATTTATGTGTTTTTTTTGTTTGTTTTTACATCACACTTCACTGCATATCCGCATGTCACTGCTGGCTCTTATCTCTCACAGAAGTGCCAGTAATGGCTTATGTGCCTTCTTGCCCTAATCATGAACAGCTGATGAGCCATCAGCCGATCTCCAGAGCAAATAATGTTTGTGATGAAGGCTCGTGAAGCTAGTTTGTTCTTTTTATCAATGACAAGTTGTTGTTCAAATATAATGTTGTTTGTTATACATCTGGATCTGGAATGTGGATCTGGACTGATTTTGAAAATATGCAAATGAGAGTTGTTGCAGGACAGAGGTCTGTTCAAGTTAACGACAGATATAGGTAACTTACAAACGCGAATGTGAACCGTCAACGCAGAAAAATCAGATATGAACACAATATCGGCATGTCAAAGTAGCCTTAATTTTTATGAAGCTGATGGACAGATATTTAGTTACTAAAAGCAACATGGCTTGAATCTGTAATTGTTTTGGGTACACTAGCAAACCTAAATCTGTTATGGGACAGGAGTTTTCTCAGGGCTAAGCATACACGGTACTGTAAAACTGATTTAAAATTAGAGTGAGACTCTTTAAAAGTTTTTACAAAGCACAATGTGCTCTGAATAGTTTTCACTTTTGAATGACAGTTTCATTTTAGATTCCATTGTAAAACTATTCTGTGTGAAATACAGAATGTGCCAACTCACTTGGAGATGTTGACGGCTTTTTCTCTCACTCCCTGTGCTCTGGAGTTCAGAAAATGGACAGGGTGACAGTCTTGGAAGATTTCCTAAATTAGGAGCAAAACGTAACAGATGGGAAAATCTGGGCACAGATGCTGTTAACTCAAAACACTTATTAGTGTCTGTGGCTTTCCGTGACCATATATGGCTAAACCAAGAGTGAAGAAATGAGGACAAAGATCCTTTGTCGCCCTCAAGTGATGCAGTTCGGCAAGTGCATCCTCAATAACGGAAAAGAAAGAAAAGTAATAGCACACATGGAAAAAGGTTGTATTCATTTTGTGTTCATGTCATGTTCAAAAGTAAAGTGGATAATGTCCAGTACACTTTTAAATTCCCACAATGCACCTCAATAGGTAGTGTCCAAATGATGCACTTTAGCAGGTACAGAATACACATACTGCCCAACAAAGGCAATCCACAGTAACTATGCTTACTGAGAAAACTGAGAAATTTGGCTCCCAAGTGCCAAATGTGTTGTAGGTAGACCACATTTTCTCCAAAACAGAGCAAGTTTGAACCTGGTGCTTTGTCACAAGATAAAACAGAGCTCCAAAAGTATTTTCAGTCAGTAGTTACTGCGTTTTGCCTTTGTGCGATAGCATCATCGGTTGAACCATTTGAAGATAATGTGTGACCCATATAGTAAATAGGGTTTGGTTTCACTGACGCATGATTTTTCCTTAAAAACGATGAGTAAACCCCAAGTAGTGTACAAAACCGCTTACTTGAATGACAGGTTCAATTCCCTACATTAGTGTGCTACATTGTGCTCCTGATTTTTCATTTTAGGGAATAGTGAGTAGGGTGCCATTTCTAACACAGTGAAAGATGAGTGTGAGAGTGACAAATCTTAATAAACCTTATTTCTCCCATGGCAGTTGGTTTCTGAGTATATTGGCCATCATTGTCAAATAGTGGAAATATTTACATACATAAAATGACACAATTACAGCATTAACAATGTGATTAAAATGCTAAAAATTGGTTTAATAAATAGTAAAAATAATTCAAATTAAATCAAAATTGAGTAAACATATGCACTTGTAAAAAACACATATTTGTATATATTCATATACATGTACAGTCACTCTGGACTTTTTTTTTTCCACTGCGCATTCAGAAACACGAACCAGCCCAAACAGAAGACCATGGGGTGGACTTGGGTGTACTTGGGGTTCTAGTTCTAGTTAATTTTTCATTAACTTGAGAGACGGTCACGGTGAAACAACTGCATCATCATTATGGTGCACAATGATGTTCAGCATGGAAAAAGTGCTTGTATTAACTTTGTTCTTTTGTCTTATTTACTGTTTGGTTGACCTCCTAATATTAGATGCAATGAAATTAATGATGAAAAAGCTAGTTGACAAGGGTTTTTTAAATTTCGTCAAAGATAACAAAATTAAAAGTCTGCACTTGACAAATTTAGAAAATATGACAAAACAATAATTATATTGTAAGGCCGTTATCAACGTACTAAAATCATCTGTAAAGTTGGCACCATGTATGATCAGCAAAAGGAAAGTGTTTTTGTTTGTGCTGGTATAACAATAGTTTGTGCTGGTACGTTTTTTGAGAAATTATGCAGGTTGAGAAATAAACTAGCACAATGCTACCTTTGATGGCAGACAAAAAGCACCAACGGACCATTCTGTGTTTTTATTAATTGGCTTTTGTCCATGTATATGGCGTCGCACAATGTGTCATACAGTGTGCAGTGAACAGTGCTGCCAGCCCCGCCCCCAAGTACAATTAGTTTCTGTTGGTACTTATCTTGAGCAAGTACCAAACAACTCTACGCCAGGAACCTTTGGTACTTGACCAGTGGCCAGTTTCAGTTCCGGCTCTAGCTCAAAAAGTACAACCAGTGGAAACAGAGGAAGACTAAAGCAACGTGATTGAAAAAGAAAAGAGCTCCACGCCGTGGTGTTGGTACCTGTTGGAGCAGTGTGAGCTGTTGCGCTGTGTTTAGCGGGCTGTGCTCTGTCTGACTGAATGCCACTCTCTCCTCATTCTTCACAGCCATGCTAGTCAGCTGGCTCACCAGGGAGCTATAGCAGGGTCGCGGCAGTGCTGTAGCAATCGAGTACACCTTCTCCTTTGGCTGGCTTGCTTGGGGCTCCACCACACGGGATACACGCCACTGGAAACTCTGTGTAACACACACACACAAACACAGGAGCGGCATTAACTAGCATCATTAACAACACCATTATATTAAAGGTGTATAGGCAGGCTTAAAAAAAATCTATGTAACAATACATTTTCTTCATATCGTGATTTTAATAACACAAAGATATTACAAAAAATTATGAATAACACACATAAAACATAAGCAGGGAGAAGAAACAAGAAAAACATAAGATAGCAACCTGTGTAGTTTTGAAATGTTAGAGGGGAAAAATCATCATTGAGTAATTTAATGAATAATTTGATTAACATAAAACAGCATTATACTGAGTTCAAAGTCATTATTGAAATGCTTTCAAAGGAAGGAAATCGATAGCAGATCCATCATGCTGACCTTCCTGGCTGCATCCTCAATGGAGGACTTCCTGCATAAGGAGTGAACTGACTGGACATCCAGATCCTCCCAACCGATGATTGGACTCTCACCAAGACATGGCACCCCATAGCCCCGCTTCCTTTTGGGGCTGCTTTGTAGCATCATGAGTAGATTCTCTCTACGACTGTCCACTGGAGCTACCTGGAGACAAAATACACATGTGCAGTTGGTTCAAAAGGCTATTGGTAATTCTCAGACAACTTTGTCTGTAATTTAGGCCACAGACAAAAGACTAGCAGACATCCTGATGTTGAGTAATGGTTGTTGGGATGCAGCATTTGAACAGATGATTGATGCAGCCTCTAATTACCTCAGATGTGAAGAAGTTGTCAAGGGTTTGCTTAAGGCGAGAGTTGGGGGTGAAGTCCACTGATCGGCTGTCTCCTATCCAAAACTCTAACAGGTCCAGAGTGCGATGGTATACCTTAGCACTGTCAGTAGAGAAGTCCTTGTTTCCTCTAAGGAGTCAAATAAATGCATGCATATTTCACAATACACAACATGACAGTGAATGTTAATAGCCAGCCATTTAATATCAGCTCTCATAATAAATAGTTTTGACATGGCATGCTTACCCTACGGAGCTGTTAAATTTGTCCATTAAAAACTGGAGGAATTCCTCAGGAGTACAGAAGTAGCGATATGTGTAGAGGAAGTGCTGGATGTATCCTTCCAAATGAGCATTTCTGTCAGAGGAGGAAAGGAAAAGGGGCCATGTGATTTAGCAGCTTCCCACTCAATCCTATCATCACAAGTGTACAATGTATGCTTAGTGACAGTAGACAGAGGATTGAAGCTGTGCATTGCTATGACCATATCAGAGTAATATAAATTATGTAGACAAATAAAGGTAATAAGGGAACATATAAAGTATTATAAAGCAAGTGATATTTTATCCTAAAACAACGTCAGAATCAATAATTAGAGCTCCCTACAAAAATGTCGATAATGGTGATTTCCTTGACTGGACTTGCTTCATTTTAATAATATCATTGTCACAGTGTCTGGACATCCGGTACATATTGACCCGTTTTGATTCAACAACTCTTGAAAGTGCAGACACAGCAACAGTGATTCTCTTAAGACAAAGCAAGTTTGGTCAAGGAAATTACCATTATTTATAGTATTGCCTGGAGCTCTAGTTACTTAGTCTGAAATAATAACAATATAACTTTATTTGTAACAAGAAAACTTTATTTGTACAGCAGCTTTCCAGGAATTCTACAAATAAAATAAGAAGACATAATAAAAAAGGTAATGCAGACAATGTTATCAAAAATAAAAATGAATAAACACATATACAGGAAAAAGGAAAAATAAATACTAAAAATAACTGTATCAACATTCAGTATCAACATTAGTGGTAAAATGTATGAATGAGATGTAATAAAACATCAGTATAAAACAACAGTATGACACTACATCAGTGTAACACACTGACAAGCAGTGATTTAACATTCAACATTCAACATTCAACATTTACTGCTATATAATGATTTTCTACTCTACCTGGCATATAGATAAGCCATCAGGCCTTTGGGTGTTCCAGCCAGTAGGGGGCAGCAACCTCTTTTTCTGCGCTGCTCACACACCAAGCTCAATATGGCTGGATCTTCACTGGCTCGAAGGTCTACAGGAGAAGATCCAGAAGAAGCCAGAGAGAGTATCAGGGAGAGGGCCAAACCCCACTGATCCACATACAACACCTGAAAATAATACAAAGATCCAAATGATCAGAATTCTTATTGTCTGAGCAGGGCTTCACTGCTTCTTCTTCTTCATCATGATTAGATAAATAGTTAAACTACTGAACTCATTGAATTCTCATTGATGAAGAATTCATCCAAAAGTGTATTGGCAGAAAAAAGGCACAATAAGCTGTCGATTGCGCATCCTGGCTTAAAGTTCGAAGGGTCTCAGCACCACATTTATCAGTAATATGCATTTATTAGTAATATGAACAATGGCTATAAGCCCTAGACAATGCACACATTGCCAGGAGGTTATAGCCATACGTTTTGTAATAAGATTGGTATCCACTAGTTGTATTATGGTAGAATGCTTGACTCACACCAGAGTCCTCTGTGATTATAAAATAAGTTGTAAAAGAGTAAATCCAGGTTGTTGATGCGACATGTTCTGGTGATACCGTCACCTGGAAATACAGACTATGTTACAAACGTAGACTGTGTTACACATAGTCAACATGATATAATTCTTTAAACGGAAGATTCATTTCTCTTTTAAAAACAACAAAATGTTTAGATAGTAAATCTGGGTTTCCTACCATTTTGCCCTAATTATAATACTGTAAAGTGTTTATAATACCTTACACAACTTTACTAAAGTGGTTATAGAAAAACTTTAAACCATTCATAAAGTATCATTACCTGTATGTCTTGTAGGGTTGTAAAACATCCAAAGGACATAAAGAAACAAATCCATTTATGTAAAGAAATGTAAAGCAGGGTCTGATACCCTCTAGGGTATGGGTATTCAACTAAAATTTGTGAAGGTCCAGTTACGTAAAATTCCTTGCTTACAAAGGTCCGGATAAGCAGACTAACATGACTGAATGGTGACAACAGTTAGGTTTTAATGCTTAACCGTTAATGATTCATTCATGGCAACTAATGAAATAAAATAAGACACATCAAATATATTTTTAAAATCTGTTGTATTTTTAACATACCTTTATAAACATTCATTTGCACACCCTTGGGCTGTAAGGGAATGGACGAGCACGCTGGTAAGACCTTTCATATCGAGATATATCATATTGAGTTGATTTTTTTTCTCTCCTCAGACCCTAATTTTGTGGGGAGGTTAATTTGTTAAGTGGTTATGTTTTGTTTCGTGGCTGCACTTCATGTTACCACTTTTGACCAGCGCCACGGAGTCTGAACAGATGAGACACATCGGTTTTAAACTTGAAGCGGGGAGAATAAACGCGTACTTCTCTGTCCATTCGTCTTTAAACATTCTGTTGTCTGTAATCATGTGCCTTTTTGAACAAGCCATGTCGTAACTTCACTAATCAGACCAGAGAGGGGAAATGAAATGAAAAATCTATGACTTTCTTCCCTTTCTGACATAATGTCTCTAGCCCTGTAGCTAGTCTCTGGTCATATGAGCAACCTGTAGTTAAATAAGTTACATAAATGCATGTGATTGGATGAGCCGCAACAGAGGATCTGCTACAGAAGTCGCGCTGGTTCATGTTTAGAAAACGAGTTGCTGAACTACGTTTTTCCCCCCATATCTACGGTATTTTTTCAAGTGCTCGGTGGTCCGATGAAATACTTAGCTGGGTCCGCATCCGGATCGCGGTCCACCAGTTGACGACCCCTGCTCTAGAGTCATTAGGTTTGCTTTGGCCTTGTTCAAAGGCTTTTTGGCTTCTGTGGACTCCTTGTGCCCCAATCACAATGTTTCCACTGTCATAAAACTACAAGCCTGCTATGATAAATAAGATAATTTAAAAAAAAGTTATGATCATTATTTTTCTTTAACTTTGAGACTGAATACTCAATATTCTGTAATAGTGGCTCTCATTGATAAAAAAAAAAAAAAAAAAAAAAGTATAAAATTGTTTAAATATTCTACCTGGATTGACTGGATGGTTTTGCGTTTTAACGGTGCAAATGTGGTAAATGACAAATAAAATGTCTACAGTGGCACCTACCTGGAGATATTGCCTTACAGAGTCAAGGAACTCTACTTTGGTTCTCAACTCGTCAAACTGTGCCTTCAGTTTGGACAGCATCACCTTTGCTTCAGAGCCTGCAACAGAAACACACACGAGCACCAACCTTAGGAAATTCAAAGAAATATGAATAACAGCATTGTTGTCGGTTTTTGCCCACAAGCTTTACTGCACCTTTGATGTTCCTCTCTTGGTGAATTAGCTTGTGGTAGAAATTTCTGGTCTTCTTTAGATTTCTGCTCTCGATCATCAGCTGTTGCTGAAGTTCCTGCAGGAAGCAACACATCAAAGACAACAGCTCAATCCATAAGGCTGACCAGATTGCATCTGAGCATAGAGAGGTCAGTAAGAAAACAGTGCTGGCTTTAAAAGGCTTTATCAAAGACTCAGATCCATAGTGATCCTGAAAAACAGGACACGGTTTACAGGTACCGGTATGTTACTGGTTCAAGAGTTCTAATTCAGTGTTCATTTGTCGAGAGTTTCTAGTGCACTATGGTGTGTCTGCATCCTTCACTATGGTAACATCATTGATGGCTAGTGCTTTGAAGCAGGAGGTGTGTGTGAAGCTCAGTTGTAGCTTCTGTCATCCCGTAGAGTTCTTACTGTCTGACCGGCCATTCAAAAGCTCTCTTCGTAATTATCAAAGCACTCGGCTCTCTTAGTAATAATCAAAGCACTCACACCATATATATCCTGAATATACTGTATGTCCACAACAATGCTTGCATGTATATGCCTAGTTACCTCGAACAGTAGCACAGTAGCAAATCAATCAAATAAATAAGCCAACTAACATATGATTAAAGGAAGGAATGGAATTTACTGGAGCAAACCATTTTTTTCCCCATTAAATAAAACATACCTGGTAAAATTCTTGGTCTAAGAAAGGTGGCTCCTTTTAGTACAGTTAGCATAAAGCAAACATTAAAAATAAAGATTAGGGCACATACAGGATAGAAGACAAAGCCAGCAAGCAAAACAACGTCACTTAACATTCAACCAAAACATGATATTAAGTTTGACATTCGTATTCAGAAAATCCCCTCAAACATATGAAAGTGCAGCTGTGGCTATCTGGACTACAGTAGCTCTATAAAGATCTCCTACCAGTGATTTATCTTCCAAGCTTGGTGAGTCAGTGTGGCTGCCCAGTTTGTAGGCATACTCCACCACTTCCTGGTTAAAGAAGTCTTCTCCGTACAGAGCCAGGGCCCATGCAGGGCGGAACGGAGGTCCCTGGGGACCTGAGTAGGAGGACACGATCCTGTCTGAGATCATTGAGTCGGAGTCATCCATTTCTGCATCTGAGCATTCCGGGGTGAGCTGGGTCTCTGTACTCTCCCCCAGTTCAGAGTGCTGGCACAGAGACTCATCATCGCACACACACACTTCAGCTCCATCTGCTGGAGAGTTGCTGCTCTCCATGTCCAAACTGAGTCCACTCAACACTGGAACAAAGAGCGGAAATAACCTGGATAAGCATGCTGAAGGAAACTGATCACCTTGTAACGTTAAAGATATACACTAGAAGTTAGTGAAACCTGCATATTTGTTAATGTATAGTATGTGGTTATAGTAATGCCTTACAGACCCTTAAAGGGCAACATTTGGGTTGTTATCCAGTTATCCTGTTATCTAGCTGATGACTATTAGTAGTAAGCAAGAGGAGGAGAAAATGCAATGCAAGTGTGTGTGTGTACAAAGGCATGAGGAAAAAAGGGAGGAAGAGAAAGAGGAGGAAAGTTCACTTTTCAAGTGTTTCCAGAGCAACTTTGAGTAAGACAGAAGCATTGAGGCTTCTCTGTGTGTGTCTGGCAGTGGTGAATACACTTCACCCATTATAAGTTCATCCAACAGAACATCGCTGCATTCACAACTTATCCAAATTACACTGATGCAAACATATCCTCTATAAGACATCTACTCGGTAGACATATGAAACCTTTCTTAGATAAATCCTGATAGATGTCACTGTTGGTCAGACCTACCTGTGCTATCATAATGACAATGCTTCTTGTATGTGACCGGTTGAGTCTCTTTCTGTGTGTTTGTGATCTCAACAGCTGTTTTTCCTTCTCCTCTTCCTTCTTCTGTCCTTCTTCTGTACCCTTGTTCATCCGCAGTCTCTCCTTGGTTTTGTCCTCTAGTTGCTTTATGTTCTTCTGGAGCATGGCACTCGTTTGCGTTGTGGTCGAGCTGACTGTGTTCTATGTTCCCTCCCTCCTCTCTCTCACACCTCTTGGTATCCGGGAGTGATGTTAGTGCCCTTTCCTTCAGGTTTGATGAAGGATCTTGAACAGAGGCTCTGAAAGAAATAAAAAAAGAAAATAGACAGAAAGGGAAATGAAAAGCAACATTTTCCTCACACTCCTTTCTGCACTCACCCACATCAACAACAGACCAGTCATGAAAGTCAAATTCCCCACCAAATTCAAACAGGCTAAAGTAACTTTCCACTGCTCAAGAAACAAATACACAACCCATCACAAGTAGAGAACTACAGACCAGTATCCCTTCTCCTATTCCTTTCAAAAACACTTGAACATGCTGTTTTTAGGTTTCTTCCTTTCTCAAACAGAATAATCTGCTGGATCTCCACAGGTCTGGCTTCAAGACTGCCCCGTTGACTCTTTTAAACACCAGAGCTGCTGGCAGGTCCTCAGTTCTTGTGCTTTTGATGGGGTGAACCACTAGATTTTCCTTGCCACTCTCTAACCTTGGCATCAGACGAACTGCATTCACATGGTTTGAGACCTACTTCTCAGGCCAGTCCTACAGTGGGGTGAGGAGTCCAAGTTGCATCAGGTAAACGATCTGTTCTTGGCTATCGCCTCTTCTCACTGTACACTACCTCATTGAAAGCAGCCATACCTGTTCTTCCCTCCAGAGGACACCTTGGTCTCAGTACATATCTCAGCATGTCTCCCAGACTTCTCAGCTTGGACCACCACCTCCAACTCAAACTATCAAGACAGCTTCTTGTCATCCCATAATATCATCGATTTAGCACATCACCACCATCAAGCACAATTCATTGTTGCTATATTTCCATCAAGGTCTGCCAGAAACCTTGGGCTGATAATCAATGACCAACTAACCTTCACAGACCACATTTTGCAGGTCTCCTAATCTTACAGATTAGCTCTGTATAACATCATGAAGATAAGACCATCGTGCAAATCCTAAATGCAGCAGCGTGTCTATTAACTAAATCAAGCATGTTATACCCCTCTGCATTTTGTTTCACTGGTTCCCTATATCTGCTCACATCAAGTTCAAGTCCTGGATTCTAGCTTAAAGTTCCATCCTTCACCAATGGAACTTCACCCACTTATATAGAGTCACTCCATCCAGATCACAAAGGTCTGAGAGTGAACGGTGCATGGCTGCATATTCCCTCACAACCTTTAAGAAATGCCTTAAGACTCAGCTTTTCTGAGAGCATTTATATATTGATATTGCAATACATTCAGCTCTCGCCCTCTGAATATGTGTGTGTATTTGTCTATGTTCAATTTTGCCTCATCTTTTTAACTGGTAGAGCAGATGTGTTCCTACCAATATTGTTAATATTGTTATTGCATTATCATATATCAATATTGTATCAGTTGTACTTTGACTAGTGTGCATAACACAGCTGAGTATTACTACTTTCAATCCTCGTGTTTTGTTGTTCTTTGTACAACTATCTTGCACTGTATCTGGTGTATCGGTGGAAACCTAATTCTGCAGCACTCGTATCACTGTCAGGTCCTTCAATAGTTCGATCACTGGTACCAAACTCCAGTCCTGGAGATTTTTAAAGTTAACTTTAACAGAAAAAAATAACGATCATAATGCTATCCTATACAGTATCTTTAAAACAGTAACCCAATGAAAACAGAAACCCTCAGTAATAACAGCAACACATACCAAACAATTAAAGAGCAAGTCCAATCTCTCCTGGCATCCTAAATCTCTGGCAGACCCTTTACACCAGTTTGCAGTTTTAGTGAGAAACAGAGCTCTGACTCTCTCTCCCTCGCCATCATCCCATCATCCCAGCCCTCCCACTCTGCACAGAGAAGGGTCTGAGTGTCATGCGATCTATCCGGCAGAAAGAGCCTATTGTGTCTGACTAAACTCTATGCTCCATGTTACACACCCTCCTTGCATCTCTTCTTCCTCATGTGACCCCTCCACAATCACTTTCTATAAAGAGCTGTTGAAGGAGTGGCACCATCTGCATGGCTTTCTCTCCTCTGTTTACACATCTGGCTTCCTCTGTGTATACATCTGGCTCCACCAGGGGCTCCCAGACCCCTCTAAGCCTTGAAAGAAGCTCAAGTGTCTTCTTGAGAGCCCCAAGCCCAGGCTGTTACCATAGGGACCCATCAGCCTGGAGAAGGACTGGGTGAAGGGCTTTTTGAAAAGCTTCTTGTATGAATGCTAATAATGAGTAGAGTGAGGCAGTGGGGGGGTTGGTGTCTTAAATGTTTATTATGATGTTCTTATTGGAAGTAAATTAAAATTCATAGAGCAACACTGAGATGACCGTTTTAGGCTGTTCAGAGCACACTTCCAAAAAAAAGTGAGTCTGTCCTGCTGGGTGCTGACCTGCTTTCCTCAGGCACTTTTTCAACACTGTTTTCACCCCAGTATATAAACTATGTGTAGGCTTTATGCATAGGGTAACGGTATGGTAATATACAGGGCTGGCAATAATTAGGCAATAATTTTGAGGTTATGGAGGCCAAATACTGATATTCCAATATTGTCTTTAAAAGACAAATGTCTGAATGGTCTGATTTGAAAGCTAATATAACATGAGACTTTGCTTTTCAGTAATTTCTTGAAGCCTGGCACAGAACATAGGTTTTATGCTACTCACAGGAAAGAGGGGTCATGATTGACCAGACAGTGCAGCAATCCCAGTAGGTCTGTATCCCAGTGGAGATCACCGAACTTCTCCACTATTGCTCTACAGAAGGTCTCAAACGGCACGTTTGTTAAAGAAAGGATGTACTCTCCTACAAATGGAGAATATAAGAATTACACAGCTGGAGTCACAAGGGAACCATTTAAGTCTATAAACTCATTTCTCCCATTAGTCTTCCAATTATCAAAAAAACCCCAAAAAACAATAAAGAGAATTCCAAAAGCAAAATGAGAAAATATGCAACAGCTCAGAACACTGAGGTGACAGTGCAATTATAGTCTAATTAATGATGTAATTAAGTCTACAACTTAATTAAATAGAAACCTAATCAGCATATGTTGAGGAATGTTAGTTAATCTTGCTTGAAAGCAATAAAAAGGGTATTATGCTGGAAAATCTAATGCCCCGAGTCATCCATTTCTACAGAAATGCACAAGAGAGCACTACATCTTAAAATATTAGCTCTATTACCAAACTGGAAAGTTCTCAGCATTTATATGCAAAAATAGCTGACTTAATCAAAATTACATAATTCAATTACCCATGGCCAGCTCCTCTGCTCCATTTTCCAGATAACCACCAAAGGCAAACTCCTCTCTGAGCAGACCAATGACCTGCTGCAGAACGGGGTGTTTCTGTCGTGTAGTGCTCAATACCCTGGTGTATTGGAGAGGTTCAGTGGTGTTCAGGTGAGCTCTATTATTTGAAATGTCCCCTTTTCTCTTCTCGCGGTAAGAGGATGTAACATAGTGATCAGATTTTCCATTCTGGGTAACATGATGCATATCACGCTCCTTGTTTTTGTTTGCTGAGTCAGTCTCTGAATCTGCCCTAAATGGCAGGCTAAAGTCTAGGCCTGTGATCGGCTCAGAAACAGCTATGTGAACAGGAAACAGGGTCAGACGGCCGCTCTGAGGGTCCTGCTGTAGGAGGAAGTTGTTGTAAACACCAGTAGTGCATGAGGCGTTAAGGCAAGTTGGCAGAGATTGGCTGTTTGCCTCTAGACAAGGTGTTTGGGGTTTGGGGTGAGGTGGAGAGGTAAGGACAGTTCTGCTACTAGACAAGGAAGAGCAATGGTCTTTCTCGTGTTCCTCTTCTTCCTGCTTCCAGTCTTCTTGAAGTAGTGGTGTTTCAGCAGTCAGGTCCTCATTTACGACTTCAATTTCACTAGTGATGCTTTAACACAGTGGATAGAACAGAATAGGAATTATACAATTACATAGTCAGATCTCTCAGAAAAACTAAATAAATATCAATGGATACTATGGATTACAAAGCCTTTAAACTTTTTTTCTTCAGGTGAGTTGGTATGGCGTTACTCATTTAGGTATTAAGAACTAATTAGTTTGGAAGTTACTAAACCAGGCTGATTCATTTCCTTCACACCATCTCCAGAGTAATAAGCAATAGCCTACTTCTCCATTTCTGGGTGAGGAATGGGCGAGTCCTCCTCTCTGACCTCCTCCTGAGCCACTACTATAGGAGTAAAGTGAGTGGCTAAAGACATGAAAGCCTCAGGCAGCTTGGCCATCATAAAGAAAGAGTTGCTCTGGGGAAGAGGACCAGATACAGGGGCCAACCTAATATCATGGGCCAGAGGGACGAAACCTGCAAACACAACAACAAATATGACACACCGATATTCGTACAA
>JAOUQW010000038.1:18127019-18141479 GCA_028565825.1 Olivaichthys viedmensis | reverse complement strand
GATTAAACACACTGATTGCACAGTGATTAAACACACTGATTGAACAGTGATTGAACACTGATTAAACACACTGATTGCACAGTGATTAAACACACTGATTGAACAGTGATTGAACACTGATTAAACACACTGATTGCACAGTGATTAAACACACTGATTGAACAGTGATTGAACACTGATTAAACACACTGATTGAACACTGATTAAACACAGTGATTGAACACTGATTAAACACACTGATTGAACACTGATTAAACACAGTGATTGAACACTGATTAAACACAGTGATTGAACACTGATTAAACACAGTGATTAAACACAGTGTTTGAACACTGATTAAACACACTGATTGCACACTGATTAAACACTGATTGCACAGTGATTAAACACAGTGATTGCACAGTGATTAAACACAGTGATTGAACACTGATTGAACACTGATTAAACACTGATTAAACACTGATTGCACAGTGATTAAACACAGTGATTGAACACTGATTGAACACACTGATTGCACAGTGATTGAACACTGATTGAACAGTGATTAAACACAGTGATTGAACACAGTGATTAAACACACTGATTGCACAGTGATTAAACACACTGATTGCACAGTGATTGAACACACTGATTGCACGCTCGTGCACGTCTGTACCGTGGTGCAGGGCCTCGTGCGCGCGCTCTGGGTCATGCATCAGGTCACAGAGCGCGCACAGCGCCACCTGGCGGACACGCGGCTCCTCCGCGCGCAGCTGCGTCATCAGCCTGGGCAGCGCGCGCTTACCAAACGCCACCGCGGTGCGCGCGCCAGACATCTGCCTGCTTCTACACAACCGGAGGAGAAGGACGAGAGACAGAGTGAAGATGAATAATAATAATAATAATAATAATAATAAAATAATAATAAATAAATAATAATAGAAGGTTATTTACCGTATTCTCCGCCTTGACTGTTCCTTCAAACAGCGAGCGTGCCTCGCACTTCCTGTTTCTTTCCCGTTGCTAGGTGACCACGCAACAAGCGCACCGTAGCAACCTAGCAACCGCGTAAGATCTTTTTGTAGGCCGCGTCACGATGACTAACCTTTATAACCTCTTATTTCCACTTATATGTGCTTTATAACGGACCTACAGCGTGAGCTGACATACGAGTGGGTTTTGTTGTTGTTGTTGTTGTTGTTGTTTGTTTCTGCACCGCTGTCGCGATGGAAACCACACATCCCATAAACACCCGCGCCATCGTGTCGCTAAATCTCTCTAGCTAGCATGCTAGCTCGTCTGTTCCCGCCAAGACTTTTTTTTCTTCTTCAGAACGGCGATTTATATATATATATATAAAAAATAATAAATAAATAATATAATATATATATAAATAATATAATATAATATATTAAAATAATATTTTAAATAAAGTAAAATGTTAAGAAGTTTTATAAAAATATTTAATTGATTATACAATTAATAAATAGTTAAAGATTTATACACTGAAGGGTATAACTAATCTTAGGCACCTAACCTCGCACCTGAAGATCTACAGTACATTCCTACAGGGTTCCAACCCTAATATAACAAACTTGATCAAAGTAATCCAGATCTTTAGAAGCATTTTAATGTTTGCTAGATTAGGGGTAGGAACTAAACACAGCAGGTGGACTAGATCTCCTGGAGCAGGGTTGGACACTCTTGCTGTAAACTAATACAGAATTTGATGAGATATAATCAGCAAGAAAGATTCAGGTGAGATTCTCAGCAACAAACATTACAAATGTACCAGTTTTCCTCTCTGTTGTAGCTGTGTTTTTGAATGAGCCCACATCTGGAAAACTTTCTGCTTCATTAATCCTACTGGATTCCTAAAATTACACAAGAATGGCATTTTAAATATCAGCTGTGATGAAATGATTTACTATATTCTATTATTACTATAATAATGTGTGATTGATTATACTGTGTTGGAAACATTAAATCAAATATACAAACAGGCATCTCACTGGAGTGGAAAAACAAGCATGAACAAGCAGCTCATAGCAGCATCAACACTTGTTCCAGCTTTCAATGTATCGACAAACAACCTGCCTAAAGGGGGTACTGGTTGACACAGATATGGGGCAATGTCATTTCTGGTGCAGTGTGGTCTCTGGTATAAGGTGCTCTTTTAGGCCTAATGTGACTTAACTAATATAGACTAAATCAACAAATGGGTCACACAGACAGAGAGTGTTTTATAAAGGAGGACTACGTAGAAGAGACGGAGAGAGTTTCTAAACAAACCTGTCCAGGACTGATAACCAGTGAAAATTTAAGAGTAAAAGCTGCAGTCAGTGCTCTGATGAATTTTTGGACCATTCAGGTTACTGTAGACATGACATTTTGGGTTGTTTAGTCCAAACAGGTGGAATAAATGTACACCAAGATTTGAAATGAAATGTCCAATTTGTACTTAGCAAAATAAAGCTTTTTATTTATTTTTTATTTATAAGATATAACTACATAAGGAGTGCACTGATGACAGCTTTAAAGAGGAATCTTGTTTCCCTTCATTTAAGTTGACTGATATTTTAAGTTATCTGGTGACCCCACATGTGAGGCCATACCTTATGAAGTCTGTTGATTAGCTGTGTCCACACAGTCTCGGCATCAGTCCCCTGACGGGACAGATAATCACAGCAACTCTGACGCAGCACGGTGGAGAGAAATTAGAGTATTTAAACTACCGTTCCAAAGCCACATTACTGTCGTGCACTGTTCTGTTCTCTACTGTCTGTAATGTTCTTAATGTAAGTTACATTGCTTCTAACCTTCTCACTGATATAATGTAACACTAAGGTTTGCATATAAACATGTAAAAAATATATATTCAACACATGCAATTAACTCAACTTATAAATTTCTCTTTTGTTTTCATTTTCCATTTAGCATTGACTTAACAGTTTATTACCTTTTTTGCCATAACAATAGATGGCCTTTCAATTGGAGTTTTTTTGGCCATCTCAAGCAGAAGCCTCTTCAGTTTTCTTGGCATAGCTAGCTTCTGATTGTGAGATAAATGAAATTTAGCTGTGGCCCACAAAATAGCTGCCACTCCATAAATGCAGGCCTAGAAAGGAACAGAAAACACATTGGTCCTTGTAAGCTCAAGCATTTGACTGTCTAAAAAAGCATGACATAAATTGTAGTTGACAATTAACTATAATAATTTAGGTTACCAATTAACTAACCTTTTCTGTTACAATACCATGTTCCTGGAATTCAGGAGCTACATAAAAGGCATCGTTGGATTCTAAGAAGAATGACAAAAAGACAGTAGGCCTGTAGCACTGAACACAGATGTGTAAAGACCAGACACTGTCATAGTACTCAAAGCTCTTTGTTACCTATGAATAGGTATGATTTAACAATAATGGTGAATCATTACAAAATAAGTAATAAAGAGTAGGGCCACGCTTTGCATTTAGAACAGCTTCATTCCTTCTTGGAATGCTGCCATGCAAGTCCTGTGTGCAGTAGGATATTGGACAGAAAATACTCTGGTTATTAAGGAGTCTATTTTGCTCCTGCCCTTTGCTCCATAACTTCCCATGAAAGTTTCATCCTTGCAAATTCGAATATATCCTTTGGATTTTCTCCAAATGCAACACATGCAGTTTTTCTTGAGACTGTGTAATAGTGGTGCTGACTCAGTTCTGTGCTAATTTTTGAGGCCATAGTTTTGTGGTGTAGAATCCCTCGTTATGGGTGCAGCTATACTTGTTGGTGAGCTTTGTATTTGACATATGTAAATCATTATTTTAAAGACTGATAGTGATGTACCAATTAACCAACTATTTAATGTTTTGTTGCTTTAAAACACATATCACATATCAAAGTGCTGGTTGGTAGATTGTGTCTAAAGTGGACACGTACTACTAAGCAACATTTAGTCAACTGGATATAATGAACATAATGACTAGAGTTGCCTTTGTAATTGTGATTCAGTTATTCAAATTTAAAGTCTGTTTTCACATGATGTTTCAATTATTTTGTCCATGCCCCATATATATGCATGTGTTCTCCAGTAAAGAGATTTGCTGCTCTGTGATCATCAGCATGTTGTGAACAGCAATACCTGTGTGTTTAGGCTTCAGGAAGAGCAACTCTCCATCACAGCCCACATACACAGAGTCCAGGCACAGGTAAGCTTTCAAAACAAATAAATTAAACATGCATTTTACTTGAGTTCACAAAGTTGGTTACTTTCAGGTTTTCTTTTCAGTTCTACAAAAAAATCCAGCCAAAAACTGGCAGCTTTTCTGTACACAGTACACTGTCATGCTACAAAAATAATTTATCCCAAACCTCAACGAACTATTCCACAAAAAATAAAAGGTTAACACCTTGGCACCTTTTGAATGGCCTGGCTTAGTTAGACGATATTTGTCGCAGCTTCAACATACTAGCACCGTAATTCTTCCAGATATAGCATAGCAAGACTATGGAATACTACCATGTGTATTAAGTAATGTTATACTTAATGTACTAAGTAAGGCATATTTGTGGATGACACTAAAACAAGCTGATATTTGGTCTGACAGTGAACGGATTGTTAGTGTAGCTATTCTGAGACACTCACTGGTTCTCTCTCAGTCTACTGTTCTGAGATCCAGTGAGAGCTCAAAAAGCTCAGCCTGCTGAATGCCCCTGATTCCCATTTAGTTTCAAGATGACTCAACTGTTCAGGACAAATTCAAGACCTCTTTGAAATGCTTTACAAAAACAGGCCAAACTAGTTAATAACGTACTATATGAATGGGAAGACACTGGTAAACAACAATGAAATATTACAGATTTTTATGCAGGAGGTTCTGTATAGGACTGACCTGGGAAATCGATGTATGTCTGCAATGTAGACAGGCAGGTGTAGCACAGGGCCCACAACTCATTCACAGACAGTGGCCGTGTACAGTGCAAGAGCAGCTCCCGCAGAGAGATCCACTGCAAATAAAAGGCTTTTATATAGACGGAACTATAAAACGTTCAGCACTTAAGCTGGCAAACCATAAGCCTCATCTCTTCATAAAACACTGACTCTGAGATTCTTACCTCATCCTGAGATTCTTCATTGAGGCACAGCATGCTTTTGGTCATGTGATTAGAACAGCACAGGTTGCTATTCTCCATCTCCTCCTCTACATTTGCAGAGTGCACAGGGCTCTCTTTCCCTACAAATTCACTTTGACCTGTGTCATCCGGATCTGCATCAATGCTGACGTTAACAGGGATGGCACTTCTTATTCTATTTACAGATTCCACAGAGTGGCCGGGAGCCTCCTCTTTTCTGTCTGAATCTTCATCCTGTGCAGACTTCTTGTGTGTTTCCTTCAGCATATGGTCCTCCCATTGCATTATTATACTCTCCTCTCCTCCAATCTCCGACAGGTCTGCTACCATCATGCTCAAGTTTGTGTGTGATGGAGATGAAAACACAGGGGGGTTGTTGGAGTCAGGAATGGAGCAGGAGCGGTTGAGGGCACTCCGTGATCTCCTCCACCTCAGCTCCTGGTTCATCCTGAGGACAGGGGAGGTGTTTTGAGACTGGCAGAAGGAATATCCATCCACACTCCCAGACCGGAACGAACTATTACAGATTCTTCGCCTTTGTTTAACCAGATTCTCCTCATCCTCATGAGAATCTGAAGAATAATGTCTGGCCATGCGCTGGTCATATGTATGATTCTCAACCGAGTTTGACCTTGGGCCTTTGAATTCCATAAAGTGATGATGTAATTCTTCCCAGTCATCTATGAATGAAATTAAAAATTGATTTTAGGTTCAATGTTTAGACAAAGGCAATAGTAGAAGCTTTACAGTCTGAGAGAAGAGGACATTGAAACCTTGGAAAGCTGCGACCGATTCTATGGACAGCACTCTTCTGCCGATGGCTGAGAGTTTTCGACACACTGCTGAGGACGTGGTGTCTGCGAGTTTGGCTTCTGCCAGAGAGAGAATGACCTGGCAGAAAGAGAATTTAATGCTGAGATCAATGGGATATTTTTGTGTACCATGTTAAATTAATTGATTAAGTAAAACATTTTTAGGCTCAAAAGGTAATCGTAGTCCAAAGCAGCTGAGAGAGGGAGATCCAAGGGAGAACAATTGATTTGCAAAACCACTAACACCGGCAATAATTCAACTAGATTATGAGGTACAGAAGTGCCAGGCTGCACATCAAACAGCGAGATAATTTAGGACAAGATTTTGAAAGATTGCTAGTCTTCTAAGAATTTGCTAACAACCCAATTCTTCTAGTATTTCTTGTTTATGACAATGGGTTAACCCTAAACATTTTTGCCTGTCTGTCTTTTGACCCCAGATATGGATTTTGACAATTACAGGAAGAACCTTAAAAAAACACCTTTTGAATATGCACTTGCGTCCTACACCTCTCTCCCATACCTGGATGTTACACAGGCTTTGCACTAAACCCTATGACAAAAAGTGGATTCAACTCTACTTTGCATTTTACAGCTGCAAGAGTAACTGCATCTGGGATATAATTATATTCTCGAAGCCTTGTTCTTGTTTGAAATAAATCTGAACAGACAAGGGGCTTCTTACATGGTATATACTCAGGGTAACAATCACACATCAGTGAGACAGAAAGCATCATAATTAAGCTTTATAGTGTGTTTTTTATGTTGAGACATGCTTCTTCTCCATGATTATGCATTGACCCCAAGGTCATGTTAAAAACAGAGCTGTCTTTCAGCACACCATTAACAGAAATATTCTCTGTTCTCTCATATCTCTCACTTCAGAACACTGCGGCTGAAACATCAGCAAGCCCTTGAACAGGCAAATATGCTTGTAAACAGTGTAGATTTGTGTTTTGAGTGCATAGAGCTTGAGAAATAATAATTGCTTGTTTAATGTTTCTTCTGCATACATCATAGGAACATTCTCCTGTTTACTCATACGTTTACTGCTTAAACCAGCACCAGCTGCACCATTTAAACCTAAACGTGAGTCAGGGTGTAAAGTCTATCCTAAACCTTACGTTGAGGATAGCCAGTTTAAAACTAGTGAAAATAATTTTGGCTGCATCACAAACACTTGAAGTGCATAATAACTAGTACATGAAGTGACCACAGATCAACACTTTGTTGTACAGATCAACGTTTTTCACCATCTGCAGCCAATCAGTAACATGATCTGACATCAACAGGAAACACTACATCCATAATCCTGACATGAAGTAAGGTACCTAGTGTTCCCATCTTTCAATGTTACATATTTACTGTAATTAGGTAGTTACAGTAAATATGTAATAGACAAATGAACAAATCCAAATGGATTGAGCTTTACAATGATGAATCCAAGTATTCATCTCCTTGATATGTATTTGTTCTGTTCAGCTGCTTGGGGTTCTCGACCTGGTTTAAACTGGGGTTTTCGTGCAACAAATTTAACAGCAAATTAGCAACAAACAATAGTTAAGCGGCTGCTAACTTAATCTGAATTTGAATATGCTGAACAACAGAAAAAGGTAACATTACAAATTAACAGATTTTTTTTTACAGTGGATGTTGTACATTTTTAGGTGTTAACTAAAACCCATGTTGAAAGTATGTTATTTAACCGTTAAATCCTTTAGTAGTTTGTAAACTCAAACGTAGATACAATTCAGGCTTGCATTTGGCTACAATCACACTTTTGTTCAACTGCTGCAAGTGACTGCTGCAACGGAATCACAATTCTATATTTTAATACTACAACAAAATGTTTCAAAGAAAGAAAAGCAAAATAAAATAAAAAAAATGTGAATTTCCCAAACCTGTGGGCAAGGCCTGTCCTCTGGCTTTTCCTCTTGCATATGTTCAAGCAACCTGCGGGTATCGACCCCCAGCTCTGCCTCGAGCTCAGGCTCTATAACATAGCCCAGAGCTGCTGAGAGGGTGGAGCCGAGAGAAAACACATGACCCTAAAACAGAGACAGTGGAGGAGCGATAGAGGCAGAGAGAGATGGAGGGGGAAAGTTGAAAAACAACTGAAGCTCAGTCGGAGAAAGGCATTCACTACAAAGCCCGTATCGACATAACACAGAAGGTTGATAATTTAAAGAAAAGCAGACAGTGATTGATAATGAGATTGATAATGATCGAGCCACTGATATGATACTGTAACCTGCAGAATCAGACAAAATCAGAGTAGGATGTTTCTTCTTTGACTGCAAATTATCTTGCAATAATCGAACTTGTCAATTAATTAAATAATTGTCCAGATAATGATATATAAGTACCAAATTCAAAAGTGTGAATCTTAGTCATGCCTGCCTCAAGCTGGACCACCTACACACTATTTTATTTTGGTTATGTCATCCTGCTATTCCTCAAGCCGTTAAGTAGTCAGCACAGACAAATACAGATAAACGCAAACAACAACATCCATTTTCCTGCCTGCAGCCAGGCCAGGCAGTGTTCATCATCTGAAGCAGGTCATGCACTCTCTCATCTGGGCTAACAAACGAGTCCTTATCTATACACCCACTGCTCACCCAGAACATCACACACGTTCACCTGCATCTGTGTCAAGAGGACCATTATTTTCCAGCCGTATCGTTATGTAAATAGATATAAAAGGGATCTGGATAAAATAGATATTTGCATTCCCATATTAAGGAGGGTAGGTTCCATCCACTGTCTACAATAGACTGCTTCATTTAAAAAAAAATTGTTACTATATATTTTACAGAACTAGGAAAAAAAAGTGTGGTTCTTATGTGTGTGGTTCTTATCTGTTACTTATAACAAACACCACTGCATGTAACCAAGGTCATACATCAAAAACATACATCAAGTGTACTGCAACTTAAACATAATTATAAGGTTATGAACTCTTTAAAAAAATTACACATTAAAGAGATACATGAATACTTTGTGAAACTATCCTAGCAAGATTCCCTAGTCCTAATGCTCTTGTTAAGTGTGTAAACAAGAGTGCAAACCCCCCACAGTGTGACCTAACAGCTCAGTGTCAATGTCAGGATATACACAGTGCATCAGTTCACCTCAAACGTGTTCCCAGTCTGGTCAAACTCTGGCGGCACAAAGGAGCCTTCGGGGTCGTCTGGGGAAAAATGGAACAATATGTGAAAAATATCAAATATCAACTAAAATAATTATTGTAATTTCAGATAATCCAAAAGGACTCTGTTTAACCCTTATGTTCTGATTGGCTTAAAATCAACCCCAAAAAGGGATCTTCGCCTCTTCTAAGTAGGCCAAAAATGCTGAGGATCCCCAGCCCCCTTCAGACTTCACTGCAGAGTTTGAGGAGTTATATAGGTCAGATTCCTTTCTTCTCCCAATTCTTCATGCACTTTATAACATATTCCCAGATATGAAGGATATCCAGAGGCAAACAGCTGGGTGTCTTCACTGGCCAATAGAATACAGTTACATCAAAGGAAACTTGTGAGAGAGATATATTACTAATTCAGCACTCTCAGATGGTTCTAAAAGGACAATAAAGGGGTTTGGTTTAAGATCAGGTTTTAGATATATATCCTGTGCCACTTGAATGCAGATGCAATGCTTAAAATTTATGTTGTTGTTTTTTTATTTGCTTAATTTTAATTTCAATGTAAACTGCTCAATCAATGCCTACCTTCTAAAACCAATTTTAATTTAACTAAATAATTATTCTTCTATTTACATACGGTTCTCTGAAATAAGAGGGCTATGTATAACACGGGTTTTGGTTCCAATATGGTTCACCCAATACAGATGTAAATAACCCCAAATTCAAGTTAACATTCTGCACTGTAACCTCACAGTATTTGCTGCATACAGTACAGAAACAAAATAAAAACTGTGTCACTGTCCAATGTGATTAATAATTCGGGATATATTAGGATTTGAATTAGGAAATCAGACTTCTGTGGCTCAGATCACTCTTTCTTTCATTCACATGAGGCATGCTTCTATCGCAGGAACTTTTCAGGAACTCAGGATCTTTTTTAGGAACTCAGGAGTAGGAACCAGGGCTAATTTTAGTTCCTAGACCATAGTTTTTAGTTGCTGACTCAGGGTAGGTACATTTCTGCAGACCAGGAGCTACTGGGGTGGAGCTTCCCATACTGAACATTGTTGATTGGTCAAATGTAAGCATCATAGATCCTGAGTTTAACTAACAAGCAATTACTAAAACTTGTTTTATATTAGAGGCGGCACAGAAAGGCCAGCAAAGCAGAAGGTTTCCGCAAACCTTTTGTTTTTACACAAGTGGCAAGTCAGGTTGTGCTCGTTCCACGTTCTAAAATAAGATAGCCATTGTGCAGTTTGGTCACTTGGTCACTTGGTACCCTGCATTGTGGTGGAAATGCAAAACAAGAACTTGTCCTGGAACGATGTAGTTCTTTTTCTGAAACCCATTAGTTCCTCAAAAGGAACTCACTGAACCTCAGTGGAATAATCCTGGACAACCCTGACTCTAAAGACCTATCCTGCAGGATTTAGTTTTAACCCAAACACCTAGCTTCTGATATTCAGATTTTCCAGAAGACCCTAATTATCTGGATGGGGAGTATTAGATTAAGGTTGGAATTAAACCCAGGGCACAAGAACAAAGTAAACTACTCAGAAACAAATAATTCAGTTTCCTCTCTTGGGCACTTCAGCATACACACAATTACTACCAGCTGAAACCCAGCTGCAAATGAAGACAGAATGATTTATAAATAACCTTTAATAGTGTATGCTTTAAATTGCAACTCTCGTAAAAATTTTTGACCTTTTAAATGTTTTAAAACAGCCTCTAGGCTTTGCAAAGAGTAATTTGTAAGGATAACTATTTAGAAGACATTATATAAAGCACAGGTCATCAAAACTAGGCCCTTTACTGATGACAATGAAACTGATGACAGAGTGTTATCAGGGTCGTGCACACACACAGAGTTGCATCTGAATTGTAGAGGTGTATACTGACCACTGAGCTGTTCCATGAAGCACACGTTGCCATGAGCGTTGAAGGCCAGAGTGTCTGGTGTAATGCAGAGAGTGTGAAAAAGTGGAGAGCGTGAAATGCTCTGCAGGGAGTGCACACACTCTGCACACACTGCCCACACCTCCTGCTCAGACAGACAGCTGTCTCTCAGACATAGGATATCTGCCAGAGATACATTCTCCTGAAAAGAGAGATTATACAGCAATAATCACATTATTATGAAACATTTAGTTTCAGAACAATATTGTTGGACATTCTTTAAAGTCATACAAATTGAATTTTGAGCTTTAAACACTTTGACTCAATATACCAGCATGAGAGGTTTAAAAAAAGAAAAACAGCAGAACACTGCCTCTCCTATCATTACTCTCAGCCAAACCCAGACTGCGACATATCATTTTTAAATAACACTGCTGTTTTCTTTGGCTGTTCCAGTGCTGCAGGTGAATCTTATGCAACCACTTGCCATGTGATTTCTAACGACTTTTGTGTCGTCAAAGTTTTTGTTGGGTTAACATAAAAAGTCACATTGTATATACATACACAGCATGTATATGACACCTTAATTTTTATTGAAGCTAGTATCAGTTATCAGCACCAAAGCTATCTCATCCCATGTTTGAGCAGCAGAGAGACAGCAGCATACAATAAAACCACCCACTGCCTCTGCATTGATACATATGAGTTAAGGCTCTATGATAATGGCTAAAATGATAATCATGATTATTTTGCTTAACACTGAAATCCCGATTATTTATCACAATGGTTCGGCCAATTTGGGAACAAAAAAGTAGTCTTTTGCTTTACCATTTTAGCTTTTTAAATGAACAGAAAACAGACTTTACTTTCACATAGAGATGGCACTGATCTGATATCCAGTATCGGTATCGGGCCGATATCAGCAGAAAATGCAGGATCGGATATCGGAGGAAAAAAAAAGAATGAATCCGATCCGATTCAATAACAAATCTAGCCTTATACAGGAACGTGTTATTTATTTTCTACTGTTAGGTTTGTTTGTTTTTTTAACTGGAAACAGTTGTGTTTACATAATTACACACAATTACAGTTCTTTTATTTTAAATTGTCTAATTTTGCACACATTTGCACAGTGATATTTATGTTTTGTTTGAAAGAGTTTATTTGAATAAAAAAAGCTGAGGTTTTGTGTAAGTCATGTTGATGGCTACAGTATGTATTTCTTCCTGTAGGGTAGTAGAGTGTTGAAGCAGTTTAAGTATTGTAATTTTATATGGATGTTTTAAGTGAAATTGAATTGAATAATTATTTTTCAATAAAAAAATCGATCATTTTAAAATCTTAGTTGTTAAAATAAATATTGGTCGATATCGGTCGATATCGGTCGATACTCAAGGTTTCAGTATCGGTATCGGAAAAAAGAGGCATCGTGCTATCTCTACTTTCACATTGTACTATATAAGCTGACATTTTACAGTAACTGATTTTCAGACAATAGGGCTGGTTGGTAGTCACATTGAGTGGATCTTTTAAATGCTAAATATAAAAACAATTAGACTCAAAGCAAATAAATAAATAAATAAATAAATATGCCACCACAGTATGCAAACAAATAGTTAAAACATATGAATCGGAAGTTTGTGATTTAATGCACTAACAATAGTCGATAACAACTGATATCTAATGTTAGCCAATTACCTAACTTTAGCGAACTTGACCAATGTCGCAGTCGATTACGTTTAATTAATTAAGACATGAGCGTCTCACAATTCTATAATGTAGGTCAGTCCCTATGGCACCTGTGTATGGGACAGCCTAACCACACTAATTCTCTCCTCCATTTGGACAACAAATGCTCTTTAATTTGTCTAGCATGCCATTACTGATGTAAATCACCCTGTTCAACTACTTTTGACCTTCTTGGTTGGCAATGCTTCTATGACATTGTGCTTGCTCATCTCAAGCATTCTTTGTGCATTTAATCACTTTTACGTCAGTGTGGTTGCTGGTTCTAGGATTAATGGACTACTATTCAAACTGTCCTTAGTGATGTGCGTGGTGTGCCATGACCTTGTTTCTGTATGTGTGGGCCATGTGTGAGTTCAGCTGGGTTATTTCTAGAACTGAAAGACAGCATTTAAGACCATCAGACGCAATATCATGTTGTAATTTTTTTTCTAAATCTGACCTAGTTGTGTAACTTATATACAGTGCATTCAGAAAGTATGAAGGTCCTCTTAATTTTGTTACCTTACAGCCTTACTCTAAAATGGTTTAAAATAATTTCTCATTAATCAACAAAATATTAAATAATAAAAAAGCATGAACAGTTTTTAACAATGGTTTGTAGCTTTATTAAAAATAGAAAAACAGAAATATCACATTTACACAAGTATTCAGACCCTGCACTCAGTCCTTTGTTGATGCACCCTTGGGAGTGATTATAGCCTCAAGTCTTCTTTGTACCGCAATTTTCAGGTCTTTCCAAAGATCGGGTTCAAGTCCGGACTCTGGCTGAGCCACTCAAGGACATTAACAGACTTGTCCTGAAGCCACTCTTGTGTTGTCTTGGCTGTGAAGTTTCAGGTCATTGTCATGATTGTCACGTGAACCTTCGCCCAAATCTGAGGTCCTGAGTGCTCTTGAGCAGATTTCCCTCAAGGATGTCTGTACTTTAATCTGTTCATCTTTCCCCTGAGCTTGACATGTCTCCCACTCCCTGATGCTGAAAAACATCCCCACAGCATGATGCTGCCACCACCAGGCTTCACTGTAAGGATGGAATTGGCCAGGTGATGAGCGGTGCCTGGTTTCCTCCAGATATAACATTTGGCATTGAGGCCAAAAAGTTCAATCTTGGTTTCATCAGACCATAGAACAGAATTAGAAAATAGCCTGAGAGTCCTTTAGGTGCCTTTTGGCAAACTTCAAGTGAGCCATCAGGTGCCTTTTACTGAGAAGTGGCTTCCGTCTGGCCGCTCTACCATAAACGCCTAAATGGTTGGGTGCTGCCGAAAAAGTCCTTATGGCAGATTCTCCCATCTCCACACAGGACCTCTGGAGTTCCATTAGAGTGAGCGTCAGGTTCTTGGTCACCTCCTTGACTAAAGCCCTTCTCCCCTGTTTGCTTAGTTTGGCTGAGCGGCCAGCTCTAGGAAGCGTCTCATGTAAGCGTCTCCAAACTTCAGGGCCTTCAAAGCGCCAGAAATTTTTCAGTACCTTTCCCCAGATCTGTGCCTCAACCCAAGCCTGTCTCGAAAGTCTACGGACAATTCCTTTGACCTCATAGCTTGTTTTTTACTCAGACATGCTTTGTCCGCTGTAAGGCTTTATATAGACTGGTCTTTCTAAATAATGTCCAATCAACTGAATTTACCACAGGTGAACTTTAATCAAGTTGCAGAAACATCTTAAGGATGATCAATGGAAACATAATGCACCTGAGCTCAATTTTGAGTGTCAAAGCAAAGAGTCTGAATACTTGATATTGTGAATAATGTG
>JAOUQW010000038.1:18110832-18120832 GCA_028565825.1 Olivaichthys viedmensis | reverse complement strand
TAAGTTAAACAAGTATTTAAACTTGTTTGACCTTAAATTTAACAGTGAGGTGAACAGTGAAGTGTAGTTTCACACGACTGTCAATGATCATTAATACCACAGCACTGTAGCACATCATCCACCCTTCACTCTCATATCACATTGTATTTGCATGTTAACAAACCTGCCGTGACAGAGATGAATTTAAACAACCCTAACCAATTACATGTCAAAACTCAGATACTGAGCAATAACAAAAGGGACACATATATATAAAATAACACTGATATCACTTTTCTTATTATAGTTCTCTATTTCCATACACCTGGTATTGTAAATACCTTAATCATTTTAATTAAATTTTGTTGAAAAGGTCAGAATTTTGAACTATTGATGATTAGCATACAGAAGTGACAGCCAGCAATAGAAGAAATAAGTGAGGCAAAGCTTAACTAGAGGTCACCAACTGGGCCAAAGATTAAACATTGTCCACTTTTTCCATAGAAATGCTATTCATACCTTGGCCTTACTTTTCTTCCAGTTCACAAAAATAATTCCAAATGTAACTTTTGACTGAATAAGTGCAGAAATCAAGACCCTACAGCATACTGCCATGTGAGATGTTAAGCGAGTTTAGTGTGAGTGAGTGAGTGTGTTCCCTATAGCTGTGTTTTCAGTTGTGATGGCAAGGATACTAAGCACAAATGGCATATTGTCACACACAGGCGGTAAACCGAGAACTGCATAGCAGTCTAGAGTCCAGAAAATAAATACAATTTGGAATGCTCATCAGTGTTTTTAGTCAATACTTAGTAATGGCTTATTATACATAAGTGAATAGTCACATCGTGTGCATTTCTTTTCTAAGCAGTGGCTAGTTTGGTTGCTCCAGCTGATTGATGAATCATGTTTATGTAATAGCGTTAATTGTCCTTCTAGCACCAGGGTTTAACACAATGGGACTGTTGTACACACGCCTCAATGACTGGTGATTCACCATAGAAACGGTATATATCAATACGGATCTACAGTAAAACAATCAGACAGTCTCGTTTTCTTTTTAGTTTGCACATCATAGAGGTCGAAAAGAACTCTTGACAGAACTAGGTCTATTTTTGTTTGTTTTGTATAGTACTAAGTTTCAACTGTTGTTCACAGTATACAGTAAGCATGATTGTTAAAGTGACATGAAAACACAGATGAGTTAAAATTGCTGGTGATGTATTCATTTTGTACTTGGATACTTGGAACTTCTAAGTGCTTTTGTGTTGCACAGTTTGGGCACTGTCAACAACATTTTATTCAATAACTTAGATCTTATTAGAGTATCTTATGAAATAAATCTTTTTACCAAACACTAAATTGATTGCATTTGCATAAAGACATACATAAAGTACATTCAAGTGCACTCGCACACACGCAAACCCACACACACACAACATCACACTCAGATAAAGTTTGTTATCCTGTAGTGATAAAATTATCTTTGTGGTAAAAGGTAAATTCCGAATATAGGATGTGACCAGCAGTGTCAAACAATGCTTCAATTTTCTGAAGAAGTCAGGTCTGTGTAGCCATTCTTGAGTGAACTTTTTGTAGAATGAAAGATGAAAGAAAAAAACTGAAAGGAAGGATTGTGATAATATTAAAACCAAAAGAGATGTCATGAATCTTTAGAATATCCGATTCCTTTTTAAATCCTAGAGAAGATGGTTAGCTCAGAATGTGTGTCGAGCCCTTGAACTACACGGTAGTTTCATTCTTCCAGGGTCCAGTGCGTATATTCCCCGTGCTGTCAGATGGGTATAGGTGCCCCTCGTGCTCGCTTCCTTTGAGAAGCCCGTTTTGGTTGGGTACGCACTGCGGGAAGGACTGTCTGCGTGGATGTATCTCAACGTGGCCGTGACACGGCACTGCAAGCTCGTCCTCAGCCATCTTCCCGCAGCTGCAGAGGAGGGTCCCGGGATCCCTGCTCTCCGTGTGGCACAGAGGCGAGGGCAAGAGCTCCGCCTTAGGGCAGCATGTGTGCCGGTGGCAAAGTGCAGCATGGCACATGGAGGTGTCACGCCGTGAGCATGCGTGGTGCCACTCTTGGTGCTCCTCCTGGGCCAGGTGGCAGATGTGGCCCTGCCGTTGGCAGGTGCTATGTGGGCTGTCAGTGGGCGAGCTGTGTCCACTGCCTGCATCTGCACTGGCCGGGAGGTGGAAAGCCAGCTCTCTCTCACCAACTGGCGATGCCCGCTGCCTCCCCTTAGTCCTGATTGGTTTCAGGCAGTGGTGCAGGTGCACGGGCCGCTCCTCCAGCAGCTGCTGTGAGTGGAGAGTGGAGCAACAGGGGGTCACAGGGCTTACTGGGGTCAGGCAGGTCACGTGGTTCTGTGCCTGCAGGTTACTTAGCTTACACAGGCCATGCGAGTGCGAGTGGCTGAGGACAGATTTCCCCAGGCAGGGCGAGTCTAAGTGGCAGTGCTCATGTCCATGCCCATGCCCATGCCCGTGCCTGTGTACATCCCCATTAACGTTGACTTTAGGGCGCCCATGCTCGTACCTGTGCCCCTGGCAAGCATTAGCTTGGCGGCCAGGGCAACAGGCACACCAGCAGTGCCAGACGTCGTCCCGCTTGGCGCAGTGGTGTATCAGCACAAAAAGACCCAGAGTGACAGAGAATGCTCCATACAGGCAGCTGAATATCATGTCCAGGAAATGAGCCTGAGACACAGCCAAAGCCCCAAATGTCCATGTGGCAATGAACAAAAACAGTGTGAATGCGGCGCTCCTCAGTTGGGCCTTGAACGAGTGCTCGTTGGCGAGTAAAGATGGGTTGATCAGGCCTGGGCAGCCAGCATGACAGTGACCCCCATCACCCCCTGGCATGCCAGGCTCACCCTGGTGGTGGCAGTGGGGCACGTCGGTGGCAGAGAGCCTCTGCTGCTCTTCGGAAAGCACCTTCAGCTCATATTTCCTCTCTGGGTGTTTACGCAGCTGGATGAAGGTGCACAGGAAGTAGACACACGTGACCAGGACGATGAAGGCCACAGGTCCATAGAAAGCCCCGAGACTAGGCTCCCAAGCCATCCAGCAACTGCAATAAAAAAGTACTACAATCACCCATTATATTATACATGTATAATATACATGTATAATATATGTATATTATATTATTCATTACTAGCTCAAAAGATAAAAAATAACTCAAAGCACAATGGTAAATGCTCTTGATCAGGCAAAGTAAAGGGAAAATTTATCGAGCAAAATATGAAGCATGGGTTGCTCCAGAGGCATTTCTTGGACCGAAAGCTGTGCATTAACACACTGTTTTGAATATTACCTCCAAAGCAAACTTTACACGAGGCCTCTCTTTACTTACTATGGAGTTTGCTCTCCGCTGCCGTAATTTTCTATGTTGATGGCAGCTGTGATGCCACATATAATGAAGGGAATTCCTCCGCCGACTAAATAAAACCTGCAGAGACACACACATGCAAAATCACATGCCACAGGAGGCGATGGTATTATACAGATTGATATACCATGGGGCAATAAAAAAATTGCTGACACAAAATAGCATTGCAGAAATGAAAGAGAACGAGAGATCACACAACAGAATAATTTAGCTTGAAAAAGTTCATTACAGAGATTTTTATTCAACTTCCATTCTAAATGTTTTATCAAATTGATAAATATGAATGGGGACCACTTTTTTATTACACCATTAGTCTACATTAGTCCAAAATATTTTCCTTGGTTACTTTTTTCCCTGTAGAAGCCCTTTCAGGCTTTGCCAGCTTGGTCTGTTATTCAAAATCGCTTTCTCACTCTCTTTGTATCTCTCGCTTTCTTTCTCTGACACTTTCTTGCTCTCTCTGCACCTTGTGAAATTCAATTAAGGTGCGTACTTGAGGGGACTCTTATTAACAGTACTGTCATACTTAACAGTGGCTTTTCTCTCAGAGGTTTTTCTCTCATTTTAAACACTCATCACTCATATACTTTTATTGCTGTACTTGTAAGGAACCCAATGTACAGTAACATGACGAAATGACTCATGAGGTTCCTCAAGTTTATATCCATTCATTTTCAGTCACATTTTACTGGATTTGAGAGAAAAAAAAATAGCACATACCAAACTGCAACACTGAATTGTTCCTCACCACATGAGCCAAAGCTAAAATAAGTGAGGCTCTTCATTAGTATCTCATATTTCAATGTATTTTCTTATGCATTCTATTCTCATTATGTCTGAAGAAAAAAATGCATACACACACACACAAACACTCTGCTTTGTATGGCATCCTGTTTTGAGCCTTGGTCTTTTATTTGTACACTTCAAACACCTTTTCATTGATCGTTTTAGAGCATCTCTTCAGCATGTTCTTTTAAATAGCTTACAAAATGTCAGACCAGAGCCATAGCTGCTTTTCACCTGAAGTTCAGACACAACAATCATCTAATATAAATAGACATAATGTACACCCTGCACACCTCCTCCTCCAGGAAACACACACATGGCCACATCCATCTGAATAGAGACACACCATAACCAGAAAGTACATTTAAGGGTAGTCTCTAATTATTTCGAACATATGTCTGATGACAAGGGCAAAAGCTTCCTCTGTTGTTTGGAGCATGCTGAACTGAGTCTCTGATAGATGAACATACAACACACAAAAAGTTAATCAGAACGAGTGAAACTTCAACAGCAGGATCTTTAAGTCCCAAAATGATTACTATCATTCAAGTGCCATGCTGGCGCTAAGATTCTTACCACATATACTTAGCATATAAAGAACAGTGTGCCAGAAGAAGACTGTGACGTTGGAAGAGGGTGCTCTAAAAAGGCTGATTTTGCTGGCAGGCCAATAAGCTACTCTATCAGGGGGGTGCCATTTTAGAGTGTGTGAGTGGCTTCTGAGTACTATGTATATGTGTGTGCGTGTGTAAGAGAGGTGAAGGAAATTGATTTGTCTCCAGCTGCTGGACCTCAGTGGCAGGGTCTCGTGACAGCTAGCATTAGAGTCAATCACAGAGGATCAGCCCAGCACCAAAGTCAGAACATTATCTGGTTTTAGAAGTGCCCCTGTAGTCACACACACAAATGCACATTATGTATTACAATACTTGTGAGGTCTTACATTAACCCTAACACTAAACCTAACACACACAGAAACAAATTCGTACACATGCAAGTGCAGTGCTCATAACCATGCCAATGCCACCAGCTTACGATACATTACTATGACCTTAAACCTAAATATAAAGTAAACCACAAAATCATTGCTTTATTGTACTCTATTAATATTTTGAACCCCCCTCACACACACACACTATTAAATATTTAGCAAAAAGGTGTCAGGGGGACTATACACCAAAGAGGGAATCCAGGTCCAGGGTTTATTTGATATTTGAACAAAATCCAAATTGCAAATCCAATACTCATCGCAAATTTAAAACAGTTCCAAGATTAAACAGGGGACAAATGTGGTAATGCAGTAATCCAGAATCAAACACCAGATATATCAAACAGGATGTAGACATGTGGCTCAGGCTGTGACAGATGTTCTCTACGCAGAGGTCTCCTATGGGGCCATGGAGCAAGGAATTCAGGGTGCTCTTAATAGAAGTCTTTTATGAGGGAGAGATCCAAAATGTACATTGCTGGTCAGTAGCCCATCAAGTTGACCTGGTACTGCTTGCATCCTTTCGGGAGCTTGGAGCTGAGGTCATCGACTGAGTATGCAATGCCATCTTCTAGAAGCAGAGGAGATAGCGGTTTAAATTCGGTTGTGATTTTTTGAGCTTCTTGGTTTACCAAGATCCGAATAACAGGCTTGAGCAGGGACATGTGGGGTTCATTCTGTACTGAAGAAAAGATAGGAAGCAACTATAAACAGGTAGAGACAGGGCGTATTTGTGATATTATTTTCCCTCAGTATGATAAGGGTACAGCCCAATATCATGGTTTTTTAGTATAACAGGCTATAAGCGCTCTGTCCTAACTGCAATAAATAAATAGAGTGTATCAGGTGAAGCAGTGCTGCTAGGATTTTTAAACACATTTTTAAAGTGGCACTGCTGGGTTGAGAATAATCCAACAGCCAAAAATATCAAGCCAACAGTATTCTTGTGGTCAGAAACTGACAATTGATAAAGGGATAGAGAATGATTAACACAAATTGTGCACGGAAAAAGTGAGCAATAATCTCGAACTGTACACCTACAAGGTGGACTAACAAGATAGGTGTGTCCAATAATGTGGCCAGTAAGAATAAACAATGCTTTAAAGTCCCAACAAATCTGCTGTGTCTGATATATTATACCAGCTGAAAAACATAGGTCACCCTGTTTAAAATTCTTGTTTGCACCTAGAAATATATTTTTTGACATCATCAACCATACCAGTATAGCATAACATAATGGTATACCATTATTTCTATTCTCTCTATCATGCTATCCTATTTTACCGGTATACTGTAAAAGATTAACGGGGTCTTTGGTAGCTCTCACTGGCAAGTTGAGAAAGAAGCAACCAGGAAGTCAAGAAAGAAACATCCAGGAACTTGTTTCTTTCCAAGAAAATACGATTAAAGGGTCACGACAGATTAGACAAGGTAAACCTAGGATTATATCTGAACTGAAGGATTTGAGTAGCATAAAAGACATAACTTTGATGATGTAATTGACTCACCTACAGCGTGATGAGTAATGTGGTGTGATTTATGCTTCCAGAACCAAGAGGTTGGAGGAAGGTTAAGAGTTTAAATCCCAGCACTGCCAAACCCACTGTTGTTGATGCAGAGAATCTAATCCCATGTGGTCTTCAGGTGAACTTGGATTTTTTCTTCTTCTGGTGCCAGAGAAGCGAGAGCTGGGGCTGGTTTTAACTCTATTAGCCCACAGGAGAATGTCCAGAAATTCAAATAGAAAACTGGATTACTTCCTTTAAACTAGGACAATCTTATCCACAAAGAGCCAGCATGGCTACAGGTTTTCATTGCAATCAAAAATGAGCACACTTAATACAACTGTTTAAAGACTGAAACCAATTGGGTGTGTTCTTGCTTGGTTGGAATGAAAACCTGCTACCACTCTTTGTGGATAAGATTGCCTAGCCCTGCTTTAGCACTTGATCGTTTAACCAGTCTACTGCCGATTTGACCTCCTGTTCCAGGGTCAGTAGTTGCCCTCCAGCACTTATTTCTTCTGCTGTGTGGTTAAAAATGTCTGAAGTTAGTTTCAAGAACTCTGTTAGAGAGGTTAGAACCTCCTGTTTGCCAAATAGCAGCAGCCCACTTCCTGTGACAAAGATATGAAGGAGAAGAGTCATTTGGGAAAGCTGTGCGTTGGCTGCCGGAAGACAGGTCAACTCTTCTGGATCCTGCATCATACACACGTTAGTGGAAATCCAAGTGGAGAATATACTGGAAAAAAATTCTAGATTTTTTTTTTATCCTAAAAAATTAGCAGGTAATCCAGAATCAAACACCAGAGAAACAAATCAGGAGTCAAAACAGAAGATATCAAACATAAGGCTCAGTCTGTAACTGTAAGAGAAACAGGACTTTGAAAAAGGTTGAAACTGGTGTTCAAACACACAAAATCCAGAAACTAGAAACAGGTGATCATGATAACCAATTTGCAACTATGGACTGTGGAAAACTCCATTAGTTTTCCAGCAAAGTGAAATGTTGAGACTGGTGATGAGACAAGATAAAATGACTTCACAAGTAACACAAGAACATAACGTCACACAATTAATACCCTGCATTAACAAGTATAAACACTTGACTTTAGGATTGTAAATGGTGGTGATGTGGGATAATTTTGGGGTGAAGGGGGTGAAAGGTCAGTTATGAGAAAGATGGGAATCTGGGCACACACTAGAATATTCTCCAATATTGAATAATCTATGCTTTACTCAAAGACTGAAGTGTAAGTGCCTACACTCCAACAGATCTACAAAACATCTGAGTTTGATTAAAACTGGCACATTGTTTCATAAGAAAACAATTTTGGAGTTTTTCCCCAATTAACATTTTTAATAGGCACACTGGTAAAAAGATAAGCAATGCAAGAGGCAGGGGTGTTGTAAAGGCGGGAAGGTAGGGATCATTCCTAAGTAGATAAGAAGCCTAAGTGGACTCAAGGAAAGAAAAATTGTCCAGGAGAATAAAAATTGTCTGAGGCAGGGAACCCAGTGCATTCACCAAAAATCCATACTGTTGTCCCTGGCAAAAGGCACCCACGCATGAACTTTCACGTACTTTACACAGCATCAAAACATGTTCCCTTGGATATTTGTCAAAATCCATTGCTTGCTTCCATAAACCTGCTGTTGTTTTCAAAATGTCTGCCAGTACACATATCTCTTTGTATGCCTACACAAATCTGCGTGTGTGTCTTTTCTCAGACGATGAAGATGCCCACTCTCAGTCTCTTTCTCTCTGGAGAACATTAACTCAGACATACATGTCAGTTTGCTGAGCCAGCTGCAGATGCTGATATGATGGAAATCAGTCAATATAGGCTTTTGCTGAACATGTGGAAGCAGTGACAGCTTTTTCAATAATTACCAATACAAATAAATAAGGTACGGACAAAAATTTACTTTTGTTAGACATGAATTAAAGTGTATTAGTTATTTAGTTAAATTGGTTATAACACCTATGTGAAAACCAAACTGCAAATTACAAAACACTTATCCACATTTTTCTAATACCCGAGCAGGAGCTAGGAAGGTCACCAGGTAACTCTCAGCAAGGCAAAATATCACCTCTAATGTCCAAACCCATTTTCTTGCAGGACTCTTTGCAGAGGTTCTATTAAGTGCGACCTGCCTGCTTTAAAAAAGAAAGTTATCCCTGCATCTACACTCGGACAAGGGCGAAAGCAGACAAGGGCAAACCTACTCCCAAAAAATTATTCAACCCAGAGGCTCCAAAATTACAATTTGCCAAAATTGGAGAAACAAAGCTGATTCTACAACACGGAAGATAATTGCACTGCCAAATTAACCAGAACAAAGAATCGTTATACCCAGAAGGGACAGCACAGTCACTTTATTTAAGAAGCATTCATGTCCAAAATATTAGAGCTAAGAATTACTGCTCATGCTGAACCCAACTTCAACTCTCTTTGCAGCTCTTCACATTTTCTCCATGGGTGGCTGATATGCAAGCTTAAATCTACCTTTATGCAAGGCCAACAGAAATTCCTTGTAGCTTATTAGCATAACATCAATATAAGGTCAATGAGAAGGTTAAAAACAAAATCCCTGGTACATAAAATTAAAGAGACAAACACCTCTATCGCTTTCAGTTCAGCAGAACCGGCTTGATTCTGAACGAATTTCAATCGAAATCCAATTGTGCTTTTTAATCTTCAAAGCAGAGCTTCATCCATTTAACAAGCACCAACATCATTCTGAATATAATCACATAAACCTGCACAAAATAGTTTAACACAAAGAATGATGAAGAGAGACTGAGACTCAATGAATGTGTGTGAATTTGTGTCTAACCTCAGCATGGGGGATCTGAGTGGGTGAGGAGCCGTGTCTCCATCCTGAGGCTTGGGGGGTTTCTTGGTCACCTGTTTGTAGATGTTCCGAGCTGTGAAGCCTAGCCACAGCATAGTGGAGAGAGATGAGTAATGAAGTATTACTCCAACCTGCAAAACAACACACAGAGCACACAGGAATACAGGGATCCTTTCAGCATGTGACTGACTGTATAAAGCCCTCACTCTCATTTATAAAAAAATAATCATCCAAATCAAAGTAATTATAATATGCAATATCTCTCTCCTCCCTATAAATAAGAGAACATTTGTCATTCCCCTCACAGTGTTATTATTAGGACAATTTGTCGCAAAGAGGATGCACAGCTAAATGTTTATTTATTTAATATTAACATAAATAGAGCTAATCCCATTCATTTATTCACAAACCATGATAAGAAAGAAGATAACAGACAGACAGCATTACGGCAGGGTGATCCATGATCAGAAAGTAGATAACAGACAG
>JAOUQW010000038.1:18098363-18109003 GCA_028565825.1 Olivaichthys viedmensis | reverse complement strand
ACAAATGTGCAAAAGAGTGCAACTCACAGCATCCAGAAGTTTAACAGCATGGAACAGGTGATTCTCAGTTAAACATGAGAATTAATATGACACTGGTCACATGGTTGTGTTGATGGTCAGAATAACACTAGAAGCCAGGGGGGAGCAATCAGTATACTGATGCTCAGTGCTGTTCTGACAATAGGATGATTCATTAAAGAGCCTGATTGCCATGGGCAGGAAAGATCTAACGTGGCGCTCCTTCGCACATCGAAGATGTATCAGTCTGTTACTGAAGGTGCTTCTCTGTTTAACCACAGTGTCATGCATGGGATGAAGGTCATTCTTACTACTACATTTATTACTGAACACACTATTACAAGCTATTACATATTGGTTGGCTAGTTAACTAACTAACTGGTTTAGACCCACCACCCCCTTGTTTTTTTTGTTTTTTTACTGTATTGTGTATTCCATTTTTAATGCCCCTTTCTTAAGATCTCATGCATTTTTTCCATATGCAGTAAACCCCAAAAAAGGCCCTATTATTAAAGTTTACAGCCAATGTTATAAAGATAAGCCATAAGAAAATCCCCCCTGTGTACTATTAACTCTACTTACCATCCTATCACATTAATAAGGAGATAGGAAAGCAGAGGCTGACTCTTCTAAAAGCTCCACAGCAAGGAGACACAACACACAGATGAGCCATGACAAAGTAGTGATCGAAAGGAAAAAAACAGCAGGGGAAATTCAGGCTCCAATTGAAATTCAGGCTCTGACTAATCTGTAACTATGTTATTTCAGTGGAGAAAGAGAGAGAGAGATTCAAAGAGAGAGGGCTAGAGATTGATTTGTGAAAAACATCCTAGGCCTCCACAGAAATAGCTCTAAACATGCCTGCGGGGCAGAACTGGAACTCTGCCCTTACACATTCAAATACAAAACAGATCAATAAAATTCTGGCAGCTTCTCAATCACACCAACTGCAATTCTCTAAAATATGTACTGAGGTGCAGATTAAAAGTTCAGGTTCATGATTCATGACTAGCATTGTGTATAAGTTTAAATATATTTCAAACTAAGGCATATGTAGGTCATAAACTTAAACCAGCAACAGAAGATATTCTGCAAGGTCTCCCCTTCCAACATGACACTGAACATTCAAAAAGGATTTATATGGTGTCTGTCTATAAGATCTGTCTTTCATTTGCTTGGTTTTGAGAAGCTCTTCTGTTGTCAGTACTGCGTAGTTCCCATGTGTGTCTGCAAAAGTTCATCTGTATCTGTGTGTCCACGGGTGTGTGCGAAGGCAAAGCTAACAAAGACAGCTGTGAGCTCTAGTGTGTAGCATTTCCAGAGGAATTTAGGATTAGTCGATCATCAAGCAAGTGGAACTGTTGCACACCACTCTAAAAATACACTACACACTATACTACACTACTCTAGTTATATAAACTATACACACTTGCATTTATCTGGGCTGCCATTGGATGTAGAACATATATGTGGCATTTATTAATTTTCCTGACTGAATAGTCAGAACAGTCAGGACATTCTATATTGACAATAAACTATCTGGTAACACTTTATAATAACGATAGTTTATGAAACACCTATTAGCTTTTACTTTATAATGAACTAATCAGATTTTTGAATGGTATTAATTATTAGTTAATATATTATCCAAACAACATTTTCAAGTCAACCTACACTTTATAAAACAGGTTTTTCTATTTTCTATTAAATGGTATTACCACGCAATGTAAATGTATTGTATTTGCTGTCAAGTTAAAAGGTATTTATGGCTGTAATGAGTGGCATGGCTGTAGTTTCCTCTGAAAGCAGCTGAACAAGTGAACTTTTCAGATAGCCTACAGACCTCAATTTGCAATTTTCACTTCTTTGAGACATTATACCAGGACTTTTCAATTAACGGCCCATGGGCCAGATCCAGCCCTTTAGAGTAATTTTTTTATTGGCCCTTTGATGGTTTTTTACCAGCTAATTTAAAAAAATTGTACACATTAAGGGCTCTTCACACGGGAGGCGACAGTCGCTCGTCCCCTCATTCAATTTCAAAGAGAGGTGGGCAGGTAAAGCGACGCAGGTGGAGCAGCAGGCGGTGCGGCGAGGGAGCTCAACCCCGAGAAACTTTCGCGCACGTGCTTGAGACGAGTACATGCTCGTCCACCGCCAAGTTGAAAAGTTATCAACTTGGCCATCAGCATTCCCCAATATTTCCCGCTTTGCTAGCAAACTTAGTTAACACAGAAGAAGAAAATTAGCATATAATATGGTTAATCATTCTTAGATAATAATTAGGTCACCATCAATGATGTAGCCTAGCTAACTAACAACTTAAAAGCTTGACTTCACTGCTATTCTTAAGTCAAATTTTTAAAAAATTTTCTCACTAGGTAACAAATGCAGCATGTGTATGCAGATGTGGTCTAATATGTTAATTAATTAAATGTATGTAGGGATGCACACTGCCATTTAAATATGGAAAGGGCTTATGGTATTGCAACTTTGCACTCATATGGCTGTTGATATTGTGCTCTCATGCTTCATGATACAGTTCTATGTTATATAGCTGGTTTTATGATTATTTTAACTTCTTTGCACTTACAAAGGTAATTAAAATAGGCCTACTCAAAGCACAAGTTATAGGTTTATTTTATTATTTTTTTTATCTTGATATTCTTTCTTGATCAAACATCTTTGGCTGCTTACCTGGTATTGTTTTATTGTTACCTGGTATTGTTTAATCTGGCTACAAATCTGAACTAATTGAATAGCCATGCATTATACATTAGTTCTCATGCTTTACTTTTCAGCACTGAAAAGTCACACAGTTGGTCTGAAAGGACAATGACACAATGGTAGCATTTGACGCATGGAATAAGATTAAGTTCAACTTTGCAGGAGTCTCACAACAGAAAACATTTCAGTGACCGTACTGTGCCTAATTTTTCTGTGGCTCATACCTATAACTTACTACAACAACAGACTAGTCTTTTAACAACCCCGTCACTGGAGACTGCACAAAATATTTACCTGGAAAATGAGGCTACAGCTGTTTTGTATAGGATAGGATTCACTATTAGAAAATGGGCCACTATTCAGAAAAGCGTACTATTAATACATGTTAAGAAATATAGTGGGCTGGTAATAATAATACAAACCAATAGTTAAGATCCAACATGGAAGGGGTCATCAAGCATGTAGCCTTTGTTTGTAACACTTGCAACACACACACACACATTTGAAAAGACCTTTATACATTAGAACATACACATCAGTATGAACAGAAATAATCATTTCAGTAGGCAGTGGTGATTTGAGGAAGAGGGAGAGAGCGCATGAAAGGGTTTAAAGAGTGTGTATTATAAAAAGGCTGAGCACTCACCACTTGGCAGAAGATTGGGTATTTGATACGGTTGATGCCTCCGGCGAACACAGCAAACGTCAGAGCTGTGTGGAAACAGAAGTTCAGGAGCATGTGCCATCCTTTCCGGCTGATCCGAATTGTACTGTCACAGAAAGAACATATATTTCACAGTAAAAAAAACGAGTGCTGTGTGTGGGCTGCGCTTCATACTTTAAAGCCCTAATCAAGAATTGCTCCAGCTGGAAGGCCCTATCAAGTGGAGTGCTGTGTGTGGGTTGTGTATCATTGTTCAAAACCCTGCTGCAGTTGTTTAAAAATTGTTCTGTTGGTTTTAGCACTGCAACAAACAAAGCATATGAAGTGTCTGTTTCCCATTTGCACTAAGCTTAGTGCTAGACATGGTGTTTTGGCTGTTCCCGATTGGGATTAGTGATTAACGTCCAAAATCTATGTTAGTGGAGCAGCTTCATTAACAAATTCCAATTATTACAGAATTTTACAGGGAAACATGTGGCATTGCTGTACAATATGTTAAGCATCGTGCTATTAAGTGACTAACTTTCAATAATATTAATACTGAAAAGAAAACAGGAGAAACAAAGTGAGAGAAAGAAGGAAAAAAAGAAATTTGATTAAACGTGCAAAAAAAGCCAGGCTGAGCCAACTCTCTCTTTTGCTCTCTCTATGTGTTACTCCTTTTGTCTCTTCCTCACTCACTTTCACTCTCCCTGTGTCCAAAACGGTGCCCTACTCCCTATTTCCTACAAACAACAAAGTGCATTATGGGTACATTCTGTACCTGACATGGTACATCATTTGGACACTAACCTATTGCACTGCATTGTGGGATTTCATAAGCGTACTGGATATTCTCCACGATGCTTCTGGACATGACTACAAAACTCTCAAAACACAGCACTACATAGTGAATAGGGTGTGGCTTCAGACACATTTTCTGTCTCTGTGTCCCTCTGTCCATAAATCATCTGCAGTGCTGGGACAGGAGAGAGCAGTTGGGACAGTAACAGCTTCAGTGGGTCAACAGCATTAACCTGGCATCCCCACCAGAACTGTGTGTGTGTGTGTGTGTGTGTGTGTGTGTGGAGGTGGGTGGGTCTGAGTATGTAAGGTAAAAGGAGGACAGCAGTCAGGACTGCAGGATTAAGTGCATTCATTTTCATCAGCCAAACAGCAGCAGAGAATTGCTCTAACAATGGAGAGAAGGTGGAATCAGTTTGAGGGATAATATCATGTGATATGAAAGTGTGTGGATCAGTATCCACACTTAAGAAGTCTGTGGGCGTTGATGAGTGTGTAGAAACAGGGACACAACTCCCATCTCAATGACTAAGGCAGTCTGTTAGACAGGCCTGACTCATAGCAAGCAGCACAGCACCAGTTTAAAGAAAAGAACTAAGGAGAAAAGACGAGGAAAGAGATGAAAGCTGTGGGAGAGGTGTACGGTGGTGGTGAGACTGACGAATCAAAACAGTTCACTTTAGTTTAAATATATTTTTCCAACTGATAAAATCGCTCTGTTGGACTGTGAAGTGTGAATGTGTGTGAAGGAGACAAATCATGAAAGTCACAATTCTTTCAGATGAGGGCACAGGAATACATGAACACATGGACAAATGTACAGTGACCATACACACACACATTCAATTACATATACCAAAAGCAATGGCTTTGAGATAAATCTCTGACAGTGATTCATCTAAGTAACATGCTAATAAGTAAACCACTTCAATACTATTGGTACAAAAGAGAGGGAAACACTGTTATCACTATGGCTGTTTTCACTGCAGGAGTAGACTGTAGACGTAAAAGCAAATAAGTAACTTAGTGGTATAATGCCAGTGTATTGCTAATTTAGTTGGGAGCAAGCCACCTTTTTACCTATTTTTGCCCAATTGCTATTTTCGTAGTCAGAAATGATCATACCTGCACTGAAGTGGGTGGCGCAGCATAACAGGGGGTGGGACATTTGAAATTGACCGGTTCAGTGGTATTTTTGAATAGACTTTGGTCTAAAATGGTGCTCACGTCATCCATTGAGACACCCTCTTAGCTCAAACACAAGGCCAGAACGATATATTTCTTACAACCCTGCTTTGTGGATGTTCACTTTTTATGTCACCCCACTTCAGCATAAATAGGCTACTTCACCCAAATACTAACTAAATACAACTGGCCGAATTATTTTATCCATAACAAAAAAGAGCAAACAACTCAGTTGTTCCTGCTAAATGTGAATCAGACAGTTGACGTGTCATTACCCATGGAACATCATATAAATAATAAAATAAATAAAATGTGTAACAATAACTAATTAAATACCAGACTGGACAATTTTATTGCCATTGTAGAGACAAGGAATTAGCCAATATAAATGCTGTCAACCACAAAAGTAAGTGTAAGTGAACAACCACAAAAGTATACAAGAAGACAGAAAACATATATGTTGTAAGGTCTGTCAGCCAGCTGGTTATTTCTACTTCTAAAATATTTACATGAAATCAGTAAGTAAAATATAATTGTATGTCTTTGTAAAAAAATGCCACTGTACTTGTTAAAGGGAATGAGAGAAGCTGATTTGACTGAATATTGCTTAAGCACACATCTTGATAATGTATTAATTCTAACCACACCTCTTTTTACAATTATGCTGCTCTGCGCCAGGTTACCGCCTGCACCAATGGTCATCTAAATACCAAGAATATATAATGCAGTGATCTTTTGCTTTATGATCATAAAAACATGGTCCTACATATTCTATGTTTGTTTATATATAAAAGTCTATATGTTCAGCTGAAAATAGCTTAACTTTAAAACATTATTTTTATAACTACAACTGAAGTTGTCTTGAATTGAACTGGACTAATGCTGAGACAAAAGGAGAACCACGTGCATCTCTATAGAGCCCCAATGACTTGGAAAATCAGGCTCTAATGAGAGCGGATGGAACTGACCTACCTGTGATGCACTATGTAAGTGATGATGGAAGCAAAAAGGCAGAGCAGCATGACAGCAGTGCAGGCATACACGACTGGGTGCAGGAATTCCCCCGGGTACGGAGGGAACGACAGCACCTTCTTCAGATCCTGCGAGAGAGACAGAAAGAGACATTCAGTACCAGTATTGAACTGTTTTGGCAGTGACATCATCAAGGACAGCTGGGAATCAGGCAACAGGCAGAAAGAAGCTGAGTAACCATGACAGCAAAGCAAATCAGTGGCAATAAGAACAGAACGTATGAGCAATGGCACTTGCTCAATCCTGTTTATCTGATAACAGCAATAAAAACATCAGCAGCACCATGGAGAGGACACGTGACTGACTGCTCATGTGCATATTACCCTACAAAAGACAATGAGAGACAGGTAATAGAAAGGTTTTGAGTCTTAAAACCTAACTCATTTGCTTTCTCCTTACCATATTACTGCATTAAACTTCAATGCCCAGAAAATAATTCAAACCTTCCATGTAGCTTATCATAAAAAACTTTGTAGTCACTGTCACAATACTTCTAAAGGAAATCGTATGGATACAATAAATATTGTAGCTATTCACCATTAACAGAAAAGCACTGAGAGCTGTTTATTACTATGTAATAGCCAGATCTCACCAGAAATCAGCTCTGTACATATAACTGACATTGATGAAGTGGCTCCTAGACAGAGGCAGCTTCTAATAACAAAGGAGACTCGTAAAAATAGCCAGGCCACTGGCTTGCCAAGCAAAGTGACGCATTACAGAAGAATGCCTACTGCAACATTTTCATTTTCGCAAACTCTAACAAAGTGTGTCTGTAAGACTTCCAAACAAGTCCAAGGTCAGCAAAAGTGCACACTTACTGGCCAAATTAGGACTGACACTCATGCAGATAAGAGGTTCACCCTTACATTTTCTCAAAAGCTCAGCAAAGCAGCTGTTTAATGAGATTTGTGTTTTCCTGACAAAACCAAGAAGAACAGTGCAACCTTGTGCTATTGAACCCACATTCTCCACACAAACACCTGCAAGCTCGGTCAGGTGTGTTACAGTTTTAACTTAGTGTGGAGCTAATTAAGATTCTCACTGTGTGTTTATGGCTATAACATTGTCACACACACACAAACAGCTGTTCACCTCCAGCACAGTGTGGTGGTGCACTGGACTATGTGGTTGACTCAGGCACAAAAGTTGAGGCCCAAGAGCACTATGCCCTAAATGGAGTCAGGATCCTGAACACGGCAGAGAATAAGGCAAGACATCAGGCATAAACGCTTCAGTGGGTTTAATGTGGATTTTTCATTGAATATTGTAAGGGATAGTTATGTTGATATTTAACCAATAAGGCCCAGTCAGAGATTACAAGGCAAATACGAACATAGAACAGGCTAATCTTTTGTTTCCACATACCAGTGTGTTTCAATTCAACTCAATTAATTTTTATTTGTACATGTATATTGCTTTTAACAATAGACATTGTCACAAAGCAGCTTTACAGATATCCGTCTCAGTCTAGATCCCTAATGAGCAAGCCAGAGGCGAAAGTGGCCAGGTAAAACTCCCTGAGATAACATGATGAAGAAACCCTGAGAGAAACTCAAAAGGGAACCCATCCTCTTGTGGGACACACCAGATAGATGGGATTTTGATCCTTACGGTATACAGTCAATCTCTGTTTCAGAGTACTATTCCTCATACCTGTCTGAAAGAGTTAGCTATATAAATTTCAGACTGACAAACGAAGAATGACAAACTGACTTCTGACTTTTTGTTCCTCAGATTCTGATGGAGATCCTGTAGCATGAGTTACTATAGTACACATCAGCACAGGGCAACTCAATGAAAGCCTGCGCTGAAGGTAGAAAAAGTCGAGAAGATGTTTATTAGGGAAGACTTCATTAGAGTAGTCTTCTATAATGCATGACTACAGATTAGGCTAAAATACTTTTACTTTCGACAATTATGTTGCTGTGTCTTCATTAGAGTTTTTTGAAGGACATTTTTAAAGCTGGTTTTAAAGCTGTTCTAGTCTCTCATCACGTACCTTTATTTGGAAGTGCTTTATAAGCCAAATGAAGCCTACCGGTCCAATGCTGAACAAATCACAGCTTTCTTTTAAATGCTAATAAATCTATTGTAGTGAAAAATTGCCTCCCTTTACCATATCAGACACATATTTTTTATATCACAGAATATATAGTATAGTGTGGAATGCAGTATTGTGGTGAAATAATTTCTTTTTTATATGATATTACTACATGATTGACAGAATCGTAAAATGTGTTTCATGTTTCTTTGTAAATTTATCACTCATACTATAATTTTTCCTAGGAAATAGAACATGGTGAAATACTGTTGTATGATTGTTTATCACACAACACCTTATCTTCCTGTATCTGTATCTTTTTATTTCTGTCCTGTCTCTAGTGATGGGTAACTGATCTAGTCAGTTAGAAGTCATACTAATTATTACCACTGTATTACATCATGGCATAATCCCTGGCTCCATTACCCTGCTCGATGCCAACCTCCAGATCATACTATCTAAGCCCTCAATAAGTCGCTAAAGCCTATCACTACATTAGCCTAGCCAAGCATCTAAAGCCTATTGCCACTGTAGCCTATAGCCAAGCAGCTAGACCCTCTTGGCTTTGGGACTAGCAGTAACTCTAAAGCCCTTAAATATGGGCACACAGCTACTAGTCCCTGCCAGCATATTAACAAAGCAATGCTGCAAAAGCATTAGCCTAGCTGCTTCGCTAATCCCTGCAATCCATGCTAATACAAGCAGGTCACATGCTGAAATCAAGGCTGCAGCTGCTGTTGTGGTATACAGGCTCATTATTCACACTGTTTGATCCAACCCTCACTAAGCCTCTGTAGCCTTAGCCGACTCCTAAAGTGCAGAACGCAGAGCCTGAGGGGAGTTGACCAGACAAAGTATTTGAAAGTGAGGGTTAGAAATAGAGGATTTGGGTTTGGTGGAAATGGAGAGAGAGGGAGGGAGAGGGGGATTGGAAGGGGCGAGGACAGGGGCAGAGAAAATTAGGGAATAGTGGGAGTTGTAAATATTTATCCCCACAGACGAGGCAGGGGATTTCGTCAGAACTGTGACACACACACAAAAAAGACACGCAGAAAAAATGGATTTACACCACACAAACACCCACACATACACACCCACAACTACACACACACACACACACACACACACACAGATGGCGCTAGCTGGCCCAGAGATGAAAATCCTTTGGCTGGTTGCCCGAGCACTCACAGGCTTTATCATCCTTACTGAGCAGTGACTTATCTGGAACTGAAGTTAGCAAATCAAACCTCAAATCATCAGAAACACAGCACAGGGCATATACATCACTAAGAAAAGCAGATACTGCACACACTAACACTAAACGCATGGTATTTCTCTATTATAGCCAGAGCTGTACAAGAACTATCTGCTCTAACCGAAATCTTATGGCCAACCGGAAGGGACTAAGAAATCGCCCCCCAAAATGACCAGACATAACAAAATGATGCCACTTATAGTTAGTAATATTTACATTTGTAAATATTGCTCTTAGCTTTACCATTAACCTCTGTAACCTGGAGAGAGCACTTTTAGAATACAAACCATGCTGATAAAACCATCAGAGGACCCAAAACAGGTGGAATGACCTTGCACTAGGGGATCATTATCTAAAAGTTATGGGGGAAAAAAAGTTATTAAAAAAGACCTGTTTGAAATGTAATTAACAAGTAAGGGCGCACAAAGATTTTTCATTATCTAGGACTTTTAGTTCTGGCTGGGGACTTTAATACTCTGCAGGGAATAAAGACTCAGTTATAATTGTGGTCTCCAAATGTTAATCTGAGAAGTTTTAAATCTGTATTAAATATGACAGACTGCATGTGTTTTGCATAATTCTTCACACAGATTTGTGAACATGCATTCATGAATACAAACACACACATACACTCACACACTGTGTGTAAAATTAAGAGGCCTAGAAAAAGAACTGTAATTGCACTACACCAAAAATCCTCTTCCTGAGGTAAAACTTGAAACGTGGGCATTACGTAAAAGAGTGAGATTTATTTTAGGGACAAATTATTTCATACCTCCAATGAAAAGGCAAAACAGAACAGCAAAGGCATTAGATCTACATTTCGTAAAGTAAACTGAAACAACCTTTCCTCAGAGTGTCACGATGTGTTTCCGGGGGTGCGCGGACACAAGCACGAAGCCGCTTCGAACATCGAACATCTTTACTTCACA
>JAOUQW010000038.1:18071376-18084722 GCA_028565825.1 Olivaichthys viedmensis | reverse complement strand
AGAACGCGGAAGTGCGCTGTTTGATCGTGCACGCGGAAGTGCGTTGTTGTCCATTCCCGCTGGCGAATGCGTGACACAGACATGCAATCAAATACAATACGGGACGGGAACAAGCGGGTACTTATAGACAGACTAATGAGGAAATAAACAGGAAACAAGTGAATGCACTTGACATAATTAGACAGGGCGGGACTAGACAGACAACACCACCAAGTCCGGCGATCGCACGCGGTACACGTGCTCGTGACATAATGCTCCCGCTAATGCACCACTCCCGACGCGCACAATGGCCTCAAGGGGGGGAAGGGGCCCAACGTCCATGTGGTGGTGACACGGCGGCCAGTGTCGCACAGGGGGCTGACAACCATCCCCAGCGCAGCCAGAGAGCGGAGAGCTGACCTCGTCCGCGCAGGCGTGCAGCAGTGCAGGGACGAACACAGCGCTGGCCTCCGGCGGTGCATGGACGACCACGGCACTGGCCTCCGGCGGTGCATGAACAACCACAGCGCTGGCCTTTGGTGGTGCAGGGACGACCACGGCGCTGGCCTCCGGCGGTGCAGGATCAGGAGGTGGAGAGACATCGCTGTCCCAGAAGCCGGAGCGATGACGTCCTCTGCCGCGTCAGGGAACTGGGCGACGCCCCCCTGTGGTGTCCGGGAACTGGGAAACGCCTTCTGTGGTGTCAGGAAACAGGGAAACGGCCACTGCGGCATCAGGGAACTTTGCAACGCCCTTGGCAGCGTCCGGGACGGCCTCGATGGCCGTTAGCCCCCCCAAAAAACAATTCTAGGGGTGGGTTCTCCTCCTCTCCTAGGAGGCTTGAGGACTGGACCAGCAGTGATACAAGAACGACCACAGCGCTGGCTTCTGGAAGTACAGGGCTCTGTGGCCTCTGTGGCCATTAGCATCCCCCATACTATGTCTAGTGGGGAGTTTTCTGGTGGTGTGGAGGGAGGAGGGTTGATCTGCCACACAATGAGTCATCCCAGGACGGTACTTATAGATAGACTAATGAGGGGAAACAAACAGGAAACAGGTGGATGCACTTGACATAATTAGACAGGGCGAGACTAGACAGATAACACAACAAAGTCCGGCGATCGCACACGTGGCGTGTCGCTGTGGCAAATGCTACGCGCAGTCACGCGCATTGCCACGAGGCAGCGTGCCTGTGACAATTGCTTGCAAAACATTTAGCAATATGGAAATATCTGAGAAATGTAAAAACAGAGAAACATGTATTGGAACCATGTGTTGCTTTTTAATTGTTTTTTAACAAGATGATTGGTAACACTTTACATTAATGTTCCATAACTAACAATATTTACGGCATTAGGTAACATTAACAAATAATGAAACTCAGCATTGATATCTCACTAGTAATGTTAATTAAGTAATTAACATGTGTATTAATTGATGTTTGTTGGAATGTTTGCTAAATAATAAACACCAGGATTAACTAATGTTTATTCCAGCCATGACTATAAATAACTCCTCAATGAATGCCTTAATTAATGTGTTCTTGCTTTTAGATTATATTAATATGTTCAAGAAATTGAATAAAGGTTCCCTTAAGTAACATTATTTATGTTAGTGCATTAAGTACTTTGTAACAAACACTTGTATTCATTTATGTTTGTTGTTACAAACACTTGAATTAATTCATAACTGTTTAATGTTAACTAAATAGTAAACACCTGGACTGGCCAAAGTTGATTTCATCCATGACTAAAATAAGTCCACATGAATTAGCATATATTAAATTACAACATGTTACTAATTGTTGATAATCAACTGAACTCAGGTTACTGGGACTCGACATGTTGGAACCCGCTATTCAGCCTCACTTATAAATTCTGCAAATTAACCACCAAGTACATATTAATTAAGGCATTTGTTCATATTGGTCATTTGGGACCTTTTTTAGTCATGAATGGAATAAACATTAGTTACTGCAGGTGTTCAATACTTGGTTAACTTTTAAACAAATGGCAATTGATACAAGTCGAAACCTTGGAATTATAAGGTTCTAAATGACAATTCTGTGATTTTGAGATATTAAACCATAAAATGTTAGCTCTCAAGAAGGTCAAAGCAGATCCAACTTTTCAACATTCAATTTTTCAATACTTTTAAGCAATATTTTGGTGTAAAACTTCTCATATATATTAAGAGTGTACATACAGTGTAATAATGCTGAAGTGATGATGATTTTACCTTTAACGGCATTTGCTGAGATAGCAAGTAAGAAAGAAGAAAGAGAGAGAGAGAGAAAAGGAAAGTTTGTGGGCCAACAAGTGTTAAGCGATTCAGGAATCATCTGTGCAAGCGCCAAGCTTTTATAGCCTTTTATCCTCTTCATTATCCCTGAGGCCAACACAAACAAGCTAACACACTAACACACTGCAGTACAGGGGGCTGCTGGAGCGTGACTGCAAAAGATCATCACATTTACATTAACTACTGCATTAACTACACATCTTTTACTGCGGGTTACATTGCAAGCTACCACCCTCCCTTTATAGCTCCTCATAGCAGCTTTACATAAGCATACATAGATCGCATACAAAAATCTACAGTAATGTATACAATAGGAGTAGAACAATATGAAAAATTCACGTTAATATCACGCAACACCTTCTGCTTACAACTTCACATTTTCAGACAGCATGACATTAATAACATGCAGCGGCAGTGTAAGTATTACGTTATTCGGTTAAAGAAACTGCTAGATATTTTTTTTAAACATGCTTGTTTAGAGGATTGATCTTAGTCTACAGTTTATGTAGAAATGTAGAAATACCAATTTCTCTTATTTGTCTGCACTCTCAGAAAAAAGTAAACTGTACCTTTCCTTGTCGCTGGGGTGGTACCCTCAAGAGTACATCTTTTGTACCTTTGAAATGATTTAAAATAATTTAAGGTACATAATAATAATAATTGGGCCTAAAGGACCATTGTTGTACCTTTTAGAGTAAGACTTTAAAGGTACAGTACAAGCACCTTCCTAGGTAATGACACATACTAGAGGTACAAGTATTTTACTTTACCTGAGAGTGTGGTATGTTAGAAAGTACATGGCCATTTTTTAAAACTCAAATATTTCAAGGACTTCACAGCACCTAGAAATATATTTTTGTGATGTCTTTAACGTTAAGTGTAAACATGGCACCGATCCTATATCCAGTATCGGTATCGGGCCAATATCAGCAAAAAATGCAGGATCGGATATCGGAGTAAAACAAATCTGATGCAATTCTGTAACAAATCTAGCCTTATACAGGGATGTTTTATTTATTTTCTACTGGAAACAGTTTTGTTTACATATTGATTTATTATATTTGACATGAATAAGTATTATACTGGAATTACAGTTATTTTATTTTAAATTGTCTAATTGTCTTTTGCACACAATTGCACTGTGATATTCCTGATTTTTGTTTTGTTTTGTTTTTTAAAGAGTTTATCTGAATGAAAAAATGCTGCGGTTTTGTGTCATCTTGATGGCTATGTATTTCTTCCTGTAGGGTTGTAGAGTGTTTGAGCAGTTTGAGTATGGTAATTTTAGATGGCCATCTTAAGGGAAGTGCTAAAATTAAAATCACTCATTTTAAAGCTTAGTTTAAAAAAAATACTGGATCGGTATCGCCCAAAACTCAAGGTTTCAGTATCGGTATCGGAAAAGAAAAAGTGGTATTGTGCCATCTCTAGTTAAGAGTGTAACTACTTCAGATTTTCTTCTAGTGGTGTACCACTATATTGGTATATTTTCATACCCCTAGCCTGTATTAATAGTTGCTTATGTTTGTTATACACAATTTGAGCATTTTTAACCAGTGTCTTAATATGTATCATATTAAGAAGCACCTGCCAATACACAGCTCTATACAAACAGTCTCCATCCACTAAAAGCCACAATATGTATGTTTAACATCACTATGTGGGAGACATGTGCTGCTTAGCTATAGATGAACCAAGAGCCAACACAACTCTCTCACTTCCAAACTACCCAGCTTGGCGTTTAAAGGCAACAGCCGTAGAGACTTGCCTTATACCTATCATGTAGTCTACCTTTAAAACAGAAGTGTACAATTTTGGTCCTTGAGTGCCAAAGTTCAGCACAGTTTGGTAATTTTCCTGCCCAGGAAAATCACCAAACTGTGCTGAACATGGGCCCTCTGGAGCAGAGTTGACGACAAGAAGACAAGATGTTGAAACAAATAAGCAAGGGTTAGACTGAGGGCTTGTCATGGTGATAGATAGAGACAATTCTCGAGAAGGGTGACTCAGCCTTTCGCTCCACCCCAGTACTACTGCAGCATTGCTGGGAAAAACATTCAGGCCAATATGCGCTCATGATTGCGAATTTGCATGAGCTAACTTGTATGGAAAGTTAAAAATGGTTAAGGTTGGGGTAATGGGCAATATTAGGAGCTTTTCTTATGATGTCATTTGTACGAGAGCCAACATCATTTTTCTTGCTCGTTTTAATCGCTTCACATTTTGGATGAGAGAGGGAGTTGGTCTGGATGGAGTTCTGGGCTGCTGTTGCTGTCCATGGTGCTGAAAGCCTGCCACAGTCAAGGTGCATTAGTACTTAAATGGTGGTCTAAAATTAGACTGCTATAAAAGTATAAACCTTTCCCTTAAGCTAAAGCATATCTTAATAAAAATATCTATAAAAACGGTGATTATGCAGGAGAAATGAAAGTCAATTTGATTATATACATAACAATACATTCATTTTTGAAAATCAATATTGATTGAATACCTCATTAGCAAAAGCAGAGTGAAAAACATTACACAATAGAAATGTGTGACTCATCAACTGAATTTTAAAAAAAACTTGAGAACAACAAAAACTCCTTAGCAACCTGCGCTTGAGCAAAATAATAGTGGTAAAATCCAGCTAACTCTCGCCCACAAACATTTACCTCCCCCATCAGATAAGATTTGCCAATACCTCCTGCTGCTATTAAAAATTCTAAATCAATAAGCAATTTCCTATCAGCTCTGATCAGCAGATGAGGGTGCATGGCTGGCGTGTGGGTTTTGTGGCCTGTGTGTGAGGAGAGGGGGTAGTCAAGGTGAAGGACACAGCCGATTGTGCATTAGACACCACAAGATCAGCCTCTGCTACTGACCATCAGCAAAACCAAGACATGCTGTCCTCATCCACCTCCACGCACTCCCCCATTGGGTACTGGAGTTTGACAGACCTTCTATTGCAAGCAGCATGTGGAACTGTATGTTTTAAATTAGACTAGTGGTAAGTGGCAAGATGCCACTTTTATTACTGGACAACATGGATACACTGATGACACGCATGTTTAAAATGAATTGTTATGACAGATTAGAAGCTAGAAGCCAGATTTAAAAAAAATGGTATCCATTTCAAGCAGAAAACTGTGCCATACACAATTTCTTTTATTACCATTCAATGATTATTCATTGTTTAAAAAAAAATCCTTCTCAATAAGAAATAACTGATATAAAGTAATGTGATAAAGATAAAAATGGAGGTTTGTTATTGTCGATTATATCCCATAAAAAGGTAGTATACACAGTACAAAATAACTGGTCTGATTTGAAAAAGATAGTAAGAATACCAGTCTCTATAATTCCTAAAGAAATACGTACCGTTTGATCTCTGGTCTCAGCCTATTTAAATACAGTATCTGAGATGAAGGCTGTAGGCTATTCATCCAAAGAACTGGAATGGAGATGTATTATTTTACAGAGCTAAGGACTCAAATACAGCAGCTGAGCACTGATGATGAACACGAAAAAAAAAACCCCAACTTAAGCGGACGTTATGATGCTGAGCTGAGCAACAGGTTCGGCATCTCATTGCAGGGACTAAAACTATCCACATTCACAACAAGACTAAAAAAAACAACAACGTGATGTCGCAAATCCGTTTAAAGGGGTCTTTTTTTCTCGGGCACTGCGCAGAGGAAGGACTGCGGGTGTGGTGACTGCATTAGCAAGCGCACTATCCTGCGCACACACACACACACACACACACATATATACAAACACACACGCACACACACCACAAATGCACACACGCCCGCGCGCCCGCACAGAGACAGGCACAAACAGACGCACAAGAATAAAAGACCATTATCTTGTCGTAGCGCGCGCTATATTTGGAAAAAATTAAAAATAATAATCCCTTCATTCAACGAGCCCCAAAAAATGACCAATCTGTCATTTCCATTTTCTAAATAGCATCGCGGGATCACTTTTGCTCAGGTGCTGACAGCCGTATGACAGGACCCCGCGTCTCTCTCTCTGTGTCTCTCTGTCTCTCTCTCTGTCTCTCTCTCTCTCTGTCTGTCTCTCTGTGTCTCTCTCTGTCTCTCTCTCTCTCTCTCTGTCTCTCTCTCTGTGTCTCTCTGTGTCTCTCTCTCTGTCTCTCTCTCTCTCTCTCTCTCTGTCTCTCTCTCTGTGTCTCTCTGTCTCTCTCTCTGTGTCTCCCTCTGTGTCTCTCTGTCTCTCTCTCTCTCTGTCTGTCTCTCTCTGTCTCTCTCTCTGGCGATTAAACACACAACCACACACTGCCGGAGCCACCAAACCAAACTCACATCTGCCCACAGCTTTGTATGCCGCGCACATGCACACGACCGGCGCTTTATACACATATATCCATATATCCGTCCGTTTCACCAATGGAGTAGTCGCACAAAGACAAAAAGACACTCAAGTGCTCCCGATATTCCCTAACGAGTTCATCACAAATCACAGAAGTGACCGACCTCCCAGTCTATCGAATCCCAGTCGTCGGTGAACATCCGGCGGCTTTCTGCTCGTCCCAAAGCGGACGAGGCGCGACGGCACTACGGAGCGACCGGGAGACGCGGTGACGATGAAGACGATGACGATGCTGATGCCATTGCGCCGCTGTTGGTGCTGTAGTCATGAAAGCGATTATATATGGAGCAGCGTCCGTGTCCGCAGTCCGGTGTACCCGAGCGAGAGCGCAAGTGCAGCCGGAGAGCGGCATGAAGGCGACGCTGCTGCAGCTGCTGCTCTTCACGGACGGCAGCGTTATTACGGGGCGGCGCGGCGCGGCTGCAGCCAATTAGCGCTCCGCTTTGCGCACGCGGCGGGCGGAACACCGAGCCACGGCACGCTCCGGCTTTTTGGACTCCGGCTTCGATGTGGACTGTCGCGAAAGACGAGAGAGTAAAGTGGGCAAGTGGGCGTCAGGGAAGTTCATCACAGTTCCACGACCAGATGCGAGGCTTTTTTTTTTTTTTTTTTTTTTATTATAGAGAGAGAATATATATGCAGCTATGAATTCCAACGAGGGCTTCAAGAGCATGTCGTGACGTGCTTATGAGGTACACGTGACGTCGTTTTTCAAGAGGATGCATCGCACTAGACAGACACCATTCTACAGTACGCGCTTTTTCTCCTTCTTCTTCTCTAACCCGAGCCTATGCAACCATAAGTGAGGTTGGACACGTGTAACCAAGCACAGGGACACAAAGGCAAGATGCAATGGCTTACCATTAGCACAGCGAAGTTTTTATGCTGTGTGCAGTGTATAGTGGTGGTGTTTCCCGCCGAGCCCGTTATGTGGCAGCCCTCTGCCCGCCAGCCTCCGTGGCCATCCAGCAGGTCGAAATCCCAGTAGGCTGCGGTGGGATCTGCGCCCAGAGCCAAGTGCCTCAGGGCGATAGTGACGGGCTGAACGGCGCTCCCGAGACTGCAGTCATCTACCAAATCAAACAAATAAATAATAAAGCAACACGTTGCATCGAGACCTTAAGTGCTACATTAGTGTATTCTAGGCGCGCACGAATGCGCACTCTCTCTCTCTCTCTCTCTCTCTCTCTCTCTCTCTCTCACACAGAGACACCTGTTTACGGGACAACAAACAATGCAATGGGGGCAAATTGTCTTCTATCTTGAGGCTCTCATCTGTAGCAACAACGGTTGGTTGTGCTTGACTTAATATGGGCTACTTAACAACTACTAGTATGTCAATTAAAAAGCCTTGGTGTGAGCATGCAGGTAATTGAATTCATGATTAGGTGTGATGCAACACACAGAAATGCAACTGGTTCATATTTTTTTCATTGATATTCTGTCCCGTGTGATGATCCTATAATCCAGAGGGGAAGCATAAACGCCCAGAATGACATTTAAGGGCGCTGTAAGACCAGTCCAGGCCGGTGGCGTATCTCCAACCTATTACCCAATGACCTGCTGCGCTGCAAGACGGCGCCACAACCATCAATGCTGCCCTCTTACCTAATTTGACGAAAGCGACCGGAGTCGCCACGCTCCTCCGTTTGCCGTCGTCTGCCAAGCTCGACGAGTTCCCCGTGCATGGAAATAGTTTTCCATTGCGAAAGACAATCAGCTGCAGCCTGCAGGTCGAGTTATGAACAGATCGCAAGGCGGAGGCGCGCGCAGAGCCAGCCAGCGGTAAATGAATGGAGGCGACAGCCGCTGCGTTCTGTGAACGGAATGACACAGGGGGAAACGGACATCACACAGCGCCATGCGCCAAAACGACGCGCACAGGTGTTAAAACACCCATCTGACTACACTGGGCGGCATTTGAAAGGCAGGCAGCATCCCCCTAAGTGTTAAGGTGAGGTTACCCAGCTTGGCCGAGCTGTAGTGATCAGCAATTTGAGGATGATTCGGTTCTTTTCGAACGACTTTTCTTAAGTGACTCGGGCGAATCGATTCGAAGCTCGAACGAATTGAAAGTTTGATCAAGTGAACTCTTTATCAAACAACTTTTTTTTTTTTTTTTTTTTTGAATCATGTATTATTATTTTTTTTAAATCGTGTCGTCATGCCGTGGAGCGTTGGCTGTAGCCTGTACATTGTTCTGGATAGCGCTGTGAGTGGTGAATCAAAACTCCCAAAAAGTCGATTCAGTTCGAATGAATCGAAACAGTAAAGTGAGTCCATCACTACAGAGCTCCCCGCCGCAGCGGCGGAAATGGTTCTTACCGCAATTGTTAGGCTACACGCATACAAAAAGTTAACTCTTCTTAAAAGCTTCCCCTGTTCCCACGACTTCACCAAAAGGCTATCCAATAAGCACAAGGTTTCGTGCTGTAATACTTTTGATTCATTGTGTGCGGGCCTCTTTTCGATATCAGGTCAGTTGTAAAAGTTGCACATTTACAGATTTGCAGATTTACTTATTTTAAATGACAATTAACTGACAATTTAACTACATGCCATAAAAAGTCACAGACGTAAAATTATTCAGGGTTGCTGACAGAACCTTCTACCAAGAGTTCAATTTCCTCTGCTGTTTTTGTCAAGCTGAGGAAAATGTATAAACCAGATGGGGTTTGGTTTTTTTGGCACATGGAGCATTTTGGCTAGCTAGACAGCAAGACTTGTCAAACTAGAATCGCCTGTCACATATTTGTCTGGAGTATACAAGCACTCACATTAAGTTTACAAAATAACAATCATACAAGCAATACAGGATTTAGCAACCTATATAACATCATTTACATAGATAACTATACTGTTACACACTTAATTGCAGTGTTGTACTCTTAATGTTGTAAACACTTTTCAACATCACTTGTCGCTTTAATCTGTATGATGATGATCAAACATTGCTGTATGCACTAACTGTATGTTGTCTGCTGTTGTCCATTGTGGTGCAGCTATTTACTGTTTTATATTTTGTATTGGATTTCCTGTGAAGTTTGTGGTTGTCCAGTACTTACTGCTGAAGTAAGAATTTCACTGTACTCTGTAAACATGACAACAAAACGCTTTCACTTGACTTTGCCTACCAGTTAAACTACCACAGCAAGTGCCTTTTCTCCTTTTCTCATCCATACTGAGCACCTTTCCAAGATAAAGCTCTGTCCAACCAAATTACCATTGCACCGTTTACCTGACCTTTACTGTCTTGTTTTGTAGCTTCAATGCTGTGGTTGTCTCCCGTTCTAGAAAGAAATTCTGTTGCTGCACAACATTTCTTCTTCCTTTCCTGTGTGTGCGTCAATTACAAAGTATGTAGCAGGGACAGCTTGTGTAATTTCAATTGCCACTAGAGCTAAAATCTTGTGATTGATTATACACAACTGTCACTCAGACACAGCGTATACTAAATCCAATTACAAACCAGTATGCAAAGACTCGGTTTGTGCCACTTGTACCTTGGCAATACTAAGTTTTTCAAATTAGACACGTTTTGCAAATAAAGCAAACGTCCTTGCAAATACAAATAATGGTGCACACTTCATTTGTGCTAGACAGAATCAGCAGAAGATCAGTTAATTTAGATCAGATGCCCAAAAGAATGTTAGAGTTTATCATATTATATATCTTTTCTATTAGTTTCACTTTAGTTCCTGAATAATTCATTGCAGGTGCTGAAAAATGCTTGAAAATGATTAACTGAACAATAGCCTGGGCCTTTAAGGGGTTAACCGATGAGCTTTAATCAGATGTGTTAGAACAAGGAAGACACCAAACTATGATGGACCCTGTCCCTCCAGAAGCATAGCTAGGCTATCCTGATTTAGAATGTTTGGTTGCAACAGACATAATGTAAGCGTCAACATGCTGAGGTTAGCACTCTACAGACTCAGAGGAATGTGAAATGCTTAATTCACAAAACTGGCCAGTGCTTTAGTCACTACATTTTCATATCTGAGAGAAAGAGCTTTCTGACTCATAGCTACAGTGCAGAGCTGACTCCATCCAGAGATCCAGAGATACTATAGTATACTCTTAGAAAAAATGGTTCTTTTGAGAGCGCTTTTAGATTCCCAAAGGCGTTCTACTTGGAACCCTGTTTAAAAGGGAAACACTGTGTTGTAGGGTCCTTTAAGGGTTCCCCCAGAGGGAGAAACCGAAGCACCCTCAAGGGACTAGATTTAACTTTTTTTCTAATAATGTACTGTTACCAGTCAATACAGCCACATGTTAAAGCTTCACTCATTAAACATTTAGCCTATTTCTAGGGAGCTGCAATTATTAATGAAACTCTATGCTTTTGATGATTGAGATTTGTTCTCAAAATGTACTTGCCTCACTGACTGCATCCTTACACACTATTTGTTCTGTATGCTAGCATTTACAGAAATGCACCACAAAACACATCTCTTCATAACTTTAGTGACTAATAGTTGTAATCTTGTTGCAGCAAATCCACTGCCACTTGCAGTTATAAACCGATTATAAACTACAGTATTAAACATATTAAATATTAATTGCTGAGGAAGAGTAGCATCTCTCCTGAGCAGTAAATGCGGCCTAAGTGCCGTTATGTTATCCTCTATTGTCTTTAGAAAATCTTCCACAGTATACCTGCCCACTGGATTATGCTAAAATGACTTTTCTAACAGGGAAAGAATTACATGGTGCTTAACCTTAGCCTCTAGTTTTTTTTGATGACCCTCTCTGTATGGCAGAACACAGCCCATTATCAGCCGGCTTTGTTGGCTATTACATTGTGTGTTGTCTCACACTTGAGAAGTCATTGATTTACATCTACGGCAGAGATGTGGTGTGCGCGAGTGTAAGTTTGTTTGTGTGTGTGTGTGTGTGTGTGTGTGTGTGTGTATGTGTGTCTAAAGGGAGAATGACGAGAGAGAATGTGTTCATGTCTACACTAGCAAAAAATAAACATGATAAAGAAGTAATTTCATGGAGGTTCAGAAGCATCTTAGGGTTTAACATGGTTATGGTTTTTATATAATAGACTTTACCTATGACATTATAAACATTGCTTATTTGCTTTACAGAAACCTGCCCCTGAGTGCAAACTTAGTTAATGTTAATATCTACAGAAAAAAAAAGAGAAAAAAAGCAAGAAAAAAAGACAGAAACAGAGAAGAGAGACTCTCAGACAAGATCCACAGAGAGGGCGTATTATTTCAGACCCACTGAGGTCTTTATAGCCAGGAATAATTGAGAACAGCACCGAATATTTTGTGTGTCTTTGAGCCAGCTGTCAGGTTCAATAGCCATTCCCCAGATAATTAATTGTGTTTGGATGTTGTGAATGCTCGATTCAAATGGGATATTATTGGAAATAAAGGAAGCACACTGGTGTAATGAAACAATGTGTTGACACTGCCATTTGAGATTTGTTGCCAACAAAACAAACGAAAATGAGTGTGAAGCTTCAGGTGTAAATGCATAACCACTTAATTACCCACTAGCTATTGAATGATAAGCCCTGTAGATTAAAAAATAAATAAAATAAATGCTATTAAACAAGTCTATAATGGCTGACAATAGAGAAAACATTTTCAATTACCACCAAGGTGCATTTGAAAGTGTTTTTCCCCAGCTTACTTCTTCAAATCCTGGTGTAGTTCCTGTGGCGTGATGGTGAAAAGATTAACCATCCATTCATTCATTAGATGCCTGAAAAAGCACACCATTTGAAAGATAGTCTCTATAAAATCCTACACATTTTAAAGGATAGATGAGCCACCAGATTATTTCAGGGAGCCTCTTCCGCAATCATTTACCATAGAAAGCCTATGATTTCCTTTTTTCCTTTAATGAATGATTTTGTTCTTCCCTCCTCGAGAAGTAGTTGAGGCGGTAATGGAGGCAAAAAAAGTTTTATTCAACAAATATAATCCACGAGTGGGGTTAATTTGAGTTTGGGTAGGAGAGTCATGGTCAACTATGTATGACTGTATTTACTATAGTATACAGTTATGCTACACCTACATCTAACCCTAACTTTAACCTCAGTAACTAAAATTACAAATATAAAAAAAATTTTTTCCAGATAATCTATGAATTTGCTATAAGACGTTTTTCCTCTTGAGCACCAGCTTCAAAACATAATTTTTTTAATTTTTTCCTAATATCATTGTGTGACTTTTGGTAAACATAGAAAGAGGAAAAAAAGAGTCCATGAACACTTTTATGCATATAAAAGTACACACAAACACACCTTCTCTCACTCTATAACAGCACATTAGATAATGGTGATCTTCAAGCTGCCCGTTTTACTCATTGTGCCTTTGTAAATGTATGATGCAGCACCGAAGAAAGCATGGCATCTCCATCTCCACTTCAAGCATCTCCATGGCAACAGAGTTGGGAAGCTATATGACTTGACAATTTTCTTGTATCTGAAAAAGTGTTTCAGGAGTCTGAATGGAGCAGAGCAATCTCTTGGCTGAGAACAAGTCAAAGCATAATTCAGTGAATATTCACAGTGCAACCTGTAGCCATTTACTGCACACGAAGAGCTCATAGATTCATTGAGATAGAATAGAATAGAATAGAATGCTATTTATTGTCACATACAGTCAAGCCGGAAAGTCTGCACACCCCTTTCACCTTCTCCACGTTTCATTACATTACAGACT
>JAOUQW010000038.1:18002747-18016393 GCA_028565825.1 Olivaichthys viedmensis | reverse complement strand
CTGCTGCCACACGATTGGCTGATTAAATAATTGCATGAATGAGAAGGTGTACATGTTCCTAATAAAGTGCTCGGTGAATGTATGCTCACTACATAATGCTGTTACAGAACATACTGTAGGTAGTGCACTACATGCCCAATAGAACACAATTTGAGATTCAAACACAGAAAAAGAGTGACCCTAAAGATGCCTGTTTTAAATTAACTACTGACATGTAATAACTTTAAATACACTTTGTTAGTTTTTTTTATTAAAATAAAAATATTTGTATTAAAGTAAAAATAAAGTATGCCATTATAACGCGAGGTTAGAGGCAGGACACGTGCGTGAGCTTGGAGTGCACTTTATTGGGGAAAATCCAAAAATCAGCATTATAGTCCGTAGCAGGGGTCAAAATATAGGCAGACAAGGTATCACGCGGGTAATCTATAATCGCATAAACAAAGGAACAGGCAAGGGTCAAAAGCAGGAAGAACATGGAACTATGAAGTGGAAACAAATACAGGGAACAGGCCTCGGAGCTGCAGGCGAAAGACACAGGGAAACACAGAGGGCATAAATACACATAGTAATTAAAAGCAAACAAGGGGAAGGTGAATGAGGGAGACAAACCACTGACAAGACGCAGGGCAGAGACAACATGAAACAGAAACCAAAACAAAAAAGGACATGACACTTGTTGCCATGGGAACGACGCTGCTAATTAAGGAGGGGGAAACCGTGACAGCCAAAAAATGAAATTTATTCTGAACCCTTTTCCTACATCTAGGGACAAGGGTCAATTAGCCTAACATTATGTCGCCCTCCAAACACACACACACACATCAATCCATGCATGTTCTGGATTACCACAGGTGAGCTGGTGTTCTCGGAGGCTGCGGAGTGGGAGCCCACAAAGGTGTGAGGGATACACACACACTGTCTCGTTTCCCACACGCACAGATCTGGCTCTGGCCCAAAGCAACAGCCACTCCAGCTGACAGTCACAATACAGGTAATCTGTACTGAAGTGTCTATTGAAACACACACACACACACACACACACACACACAGGTAAAAAGGGTGATGAGCAAATATAATAATAGTTTATCCCTTTGTAATAATGTTATCAAGATGTTTGTAGTGTGTGCAGAAGTGCCATTTGATAATCTTACAGAACTCTCAGGGAACTCAAGTGCACAAACAGCCCATCAGACAGTGTGGAGAAGATGTTTCCAGACAAATTCCTGCAAAACACACACACACACGCACAAAAAAAACCCCATATCAGACTATCCCAATTAAGTTTAAACAAGGCCAAATATAACCCAGCACCACATTATTATCAGAGAGTTTGTTTCTCATACAGAGCTCAAGCAGGTCAGGGTAGGCGCAGAGAGGGCCGTGTGTTGCAGTCAGCATATTACTTACAGCTTGGAGAGATTGCCCAGGTCAAGAAATATCTCGGGGGTGAGGCAGCCAATGCGGTTGTTGGACAGATCCCTGAAAAGATAGACACATACAAAGAACTCTTAAATTGACATAAATTAGATGATGCCAAACATTTAAAAGCATCACAGTGGATAAGCTTGGAGTTGTGGTTCATAAACATGGTCTTTTAGTACAGATAGTAAAAGAGTGTGGACATCTGCATGTATGTACAGTATGTACACATATTTGGATGCTTGTAACTCACTCACTTGCTTAGTCACTCGCTCACTCATTCACATTTAACAGGCTGAAGATTCTCCACAAAAGAGAGCTAGTGCACGGGTAGCTTTTGTGTACATCATTGTTGAAAGATTGGAAACTAGCATGAACCCGCACCAGCAGGATCTAACAAATGCACGTACAGTATGTTTGCACTCACAAATTGCATGTATATGAAGTAGGCCCACAACACACCCTACATGAGCACAGAATATATTTGATGCTGCTGCCATTGCAGAATGACAACAACTGATATCGTAAACTCGGTCAGAGTAGCCTAATGATAAAAGCGTTCGCCTGGCTACTTGCATACGATATGTCAGGCCTAAATCACTTTTCACGTAAAAATAATATGCCAATTTACTGAACTTATTAACCATATGCCTACGGCCAGGATAGTTTCTCACATTATATATACAGATCTGTTTCCTCATTTGATCAAGGACAGGTTTCAATTATCTCATCTAGAAATATTCAGGTCAGCCACCCCAATATTCAGCCCAGACCTGAGTAATTCAGCCGGGTTGTGGAGATGAGAAAGAAAAAAGAAAAAAAGCACCAGGCTACTCTGTCAGAGTGATCCTTCTCATTACTGACACAGTGTTTCCCTATTACGTGTGTGGGCAAATAAATCATCTAAATGAATCATAATAATGGCACTAATAAGTAACTTAGTGTTTGATGTCTTTACTAATAAATAATAATGCAGACATTTATCGGTTATGGGTCTAAGACTGTAGTGGGAATCTAAGCCTGCTAAGCCCTATCCAAGCTGGATTAGTTCCACACAGGAAGGTACTATAATTTACTCCTCGTGTTCTGTTCACAATTTAGCAATATACCTATGTTAATGGAAATAGAAACACAAAACTCCTTCACATGCTGCTTGGGAATCTTTGTAGTTAGAATGTGAAGGCTGATAAAAAATTAGCAAGAAAAAAAAAGCTATGGGTAAACTAATAAACTATCCCTGATTTCAAGCATCTGTTTATTATGCCAAGACACCTCCTTTGAGAATGGATAATCAGTCTTTTGGGATGAAGAGGATCAGTACAACTTTGTGGAGACAGATTGCTATATTGCTGATTTGAGAATTGTGTCTGTTGCTGATGTTTACATCAGGACTGTAATAATTTAGGGAAATTACACATGTTCCTTATCTTGTAGAAATTGGGTCAAATACCAGATCATATCACTTAAGAAATTACATGAGAAAACGTCCTCAAGTAAAAATAATCCAGTTCAAATAGGACTCTCATGGCATTTTCACACTTTTTTACAACCCCGAGGCCATTTGTACTGAAAGTTCACATTGGTGGAGTGTGAAAGCTGTTTTTCGAACCTATGTGTGGTCCAGGGAACCAATCTCTGTTTTGCTTTAAAACAGTGGTCTGGAGTTTGCTTCAATTGAACTCGGGTGTGACTGCACCATGTGTGAAGGCAATCCGCTCCAAGGGCAGGGCATCAAATAATGTGATTGGTTGAACTTGTCGTGTTAATTCCTGTTTCAATTTTGACAATGGCAGGAAAAGGTATGTTGTGGTCTGTAGATAGAATGCCTTCTTGATATATGGAGTAAAGAAGGCTTTCAAACAAAAGTGACTACAACTTAACAGCTTTATCCATTGAGCAGTGTTAGGCAAAAGTAAAGAAACACTAATTCAGTAAATAATACATGAATTAACTAAACATTAATAAGAACAATAAAAAGAAGTGACGTATGACATTGCGCAATCGATCCACGGTTCGGAAGGAATTCATCTTTGGGTACACAAATCTGTGATGATGACACTCTCCCTCAAACAAACCCAGAATTAATCCTGGGCACAAAAAACTCGAGCACTCGGGCCAAGTGTGAAAATGCCATGTTTGAGTGTACTGTGATTTTATCAAGGTCAAAGAATAGAGTACGATCTCACCTTTTCACTGGGACCCCCTGTCCTTTTGAAACTTTGTAGCTACAGCTCAATAAGGATGTTGACCAAAGCAAAGTAAGGCGCATCATCTACCTGCACCTCATATACCTATACCCAGACAGATAGACAGATAATTGCACCCATTCATAAACACCCACACCAGCATACACCTAAATACACCATTGAATAAGCTTCCGCAGTCCAGCAGAAATAACTTATAATACAGACCTTTCTCATGACAAAATCCTGCGTGTATTTTGACAAAGTTGGTCTGGCCAGCTGTTTTAGAGCTTAAGAGCACTGACCTTTTTGTTGATGATGTGTGTGTGCTGTGGCTGTGGCGCTAAGCCTTTGCTCTATGTAATTAAAGATATGTGCAAAATCTGAGCAGAGGGAGAGGCTCAGCCCTGAGCCGTAATCACCAGTTGGGAGCTCCTAAATTAGCTCTACACATCATTCGGGACCTGGCTCACACATTAGCGAAGCACAGCGGCCAGGACCTGGCACACGTTTGTACAATCAGCAGACTAAAAGTAATCAGCACTGCATTAAAGCAAGCACGCACGCTTTCTACTTATCCACCACCATCTGTGTGAGTATGTATGGGAGAGTGAGAAAGTGAGAGAGAGAGTGAGAGAGACAGTGAGAGAAAGACAGCAAGAAATTGTTTAGCCATCCAAAAGGGCAGATATAAAAAAAATCTTGGCTGTCCAGAGAGAAAAGGTTCTCCTTCACTGTAAAAAGATACAGAATAAAAGTAAGACAAAACAAATTGCCAAATACAGTGAATAATCAACCAGGGCCATCTCTAAGTTCTAAATAATGTGGTCTGTCCTTACATGTTCTTATTGAAGTTTGTTTGTTTGTTTGTCTCCCTATAAAGCAGCCGCCACATCAGATTTTCACCTCACTGTTTTCTTTGTCGGGATGAAAATCACACAATTATAAGCAGTGTTACAAAGTAACACGTTATAGTAACACGTTATAGTAATGTGATTACTTTTACCTGTAACGAAATAGTGTAATAGTGTAATCACATTACAGTTACTGACTTAATAAGAATTTCGTTACTTGCGTTACTCATATGTTTCTAAGCGAAAAATATTAATTACCCCCAAAGCATTCAAAACAAATTTCATCTACATATAAGCTGTTTCCTGCCCTTCTGCGTAATTTGCGCGCACAAATGTGAAATTGTGAATGTGACGAGTACAGAGCGGGAGCAGGCAAATTTCAGACTACAATAGCTGAGGACGAGAGTGGATGTTTCCACAAATGGATATATTCTCATTATTTAGAATTCGTTTCACGCAAAGATAAAAACATTACTGTAAACTCTAAGGTATGTCCAAGCCAAAAGCAACTTTCAACTGCTGCAATTTGTGGCTCTTTTTGGACTATATGTTTCAACTGGATAAATTTTAACGAATTTTAACACAACTGGCTAAAACTGATTTTGTTCAGAGCAACTGAATTTCAATGCAAATCCAGGGATAGTGACAAGTCATTTAAAGTATGTTTACTTTTACTACTACTACTACTATTTTTTTTTTCTAAATAAAACAAAGGGCTATTGGCTGTCATCCTTGATATGTATGAGTTTTAGGGAGTAACTTAAAAGTAAAGTAATGAGTAGTAAGATTACTTTTTCCAGAAAGTAATAAGTAAAGTAATCCCATTACATTTTGAAAGAAGTAATTAGTAATTTGTAATGGATTACTTTTTTTGAGTAACTATCCCAACACTGATTACAACTGGTATCAAGTGACATTAGAAGGAACGTAGCGGTAACGTTAGCCTATCGATCTACTGCATCTGCAGCGTATGTGCAATTACCACGGACTAAAAAATATTGGCACTTTTTTCCTTTTACTGAGAAAGAAAAATGAAAGTTTGACTTCCATTATAAGTGATTAAACCCGCCCATCGGAAGCTGAAACTAGCCCAAAATCTGACCTCCGTGAAGTTGGAAAATAAAGAAATAGATTAAAACTTATGTAATTTGTTTGTGCTGTGTTTGTGCTCCAAAAAATATTGTTTGTGCTGGTTTGGTTTCTGAGATATTATAACGATTATATTTCAATGCAAGTCTATGGCCGTGAGTGAAACGCCACTCAACTCAAACTCAAAATCTAACCATATCACCGTCATGTGTTTAGTGCTGATTTGTGCTGTACAAAAATTGTGCCTGTTTGATTTTTTGACATATTACACAATTAATTCGCTGTGACATCACTCTCAGCCATTGACTTACATTGATATATAATGCTATAATATCTCAAAAACCAAACCGGCACAAATAATAATTTTTTACGGCACAATTCAGCATTGGGGGCAACTTCACGGAGGTCAAAAACCTGAAGTGTTCAATCACAGATGTTTGAAGAATCAGGCTATAAATTGCAAAAGAACTACTGGTATAACTACTACTCTGCTGTCTTTCATGTGTTTTTAGTTCTTCTTTTACTCTTACTCTGTTTTTAATTTTCTTTTCTGTTTAATACTTTTTGTACTTTAGCACTTTGTATAGTATGCCACGTTGTTATTTATTATTATTATTATTATTATTATTATTATTAATAACAATGTGAGATAATGAGAGAAACAATGAAAAATATGTCCATACAATTTTACATCTCCCCTTTCCTTTCCCCTCTGCTCTTAACTCATTGTAGTTCTGTGCAACTCCACACAATAAAGAATTAAACCAAGACCAGGTTCTCTAATATTTTCAGTAAACAGTCAAGAACATTTAATACTTAGACATTTAACACTGAATGGAATGATTTGAACTTGTACTTACTCTTTTCTAATATGCCCATTTACCTGCCATATTAGCTGTTTAAGATACTAGCCAGCCAGCTAACTTTCTTTTCACCTTTAGTGTATCTATCTCTATCTCTCTCTCTCGATCTCCTTCCTTCCCACACTCTCTTCTCTCGTTTGTCAACTCGTGTAATACTCTCCTTTTAAAGTAATTTGAAATGTTTTTGCCAATGTCGACTTGCACACATTCACCGGCCATCCAATTTAGAATTGGCGGTCAGGATGTGAACGTAAGCTATCAACCAATGACGTGACATCAAACGCACCAGCCAAATGTGCATACTGAATGTGCCTGTCTGTTGTCAGGTGTCAACTATTTAACTCCCGCATCAATATAAATTTATAAGACAATCATTTTTCATTTTCTACTGTTTGTAATCAAAGCTTTTTGATGGTCGTGGCCAATTTTGAAAGTAGTTTAAAAAAACGCTCCCCACGACCTTGTCATTTTCACCCGCGACTGCATTTTCAAACTAGCCCAACTTGGCGATAAAACCTGGCAACTCTGCTGGTTCATAAACTTCCAAAGTTTTCACATGTAACCCCTCTATTGAGGTCACTCCACTGGCTTCCTGTAGCAGCAAGAATCAAATTAAAAACTCTTGTCTTTGCATTCTAGGTGTCAAGGGGCTCTGCACCACACTATTTACGTACCCTGGTTCAAAACTACACACCTGCACACCAACTCAGGTCTTCAACTTCGGGGCGTCTGGTGTGTCCTTCTCTGAGGTCTAAACATGCTCGCAGCATAAGATCTCGCTGCTTCAGCGTCCTGGCTCCTCAGTGGTGGAACAAGCTTCCCCATCCACTCCGAACAGCTCCATGTCTCTATTTCTTTCACAAAGGTCTAAAGACTTTCCACTTCCAACAGTATCTAGGTTAAATCCTTATTTTCTCTTTACTTATCTTTCATTTATTCTGTATTACCACTTGGTTTTTAATTTGTATGATGTATTGTAACTAGCATTTGCCTCATGTCCTCCAGGTTATGAATCCTTGCAGATTCACTGGGTGCTTGGCATCGCTGCGTCTTTAATTGTTTGCTTCGGATAAGAGCGTCTGCTAAAGGACTAAATGTAAATGTAAATGTAAGATTGATTCAGTCATTTTCGCTTTCATATCCTGTTCAGTACTTGGTAATAATCCTAGGACTCACACATATACACACACCTGTTTCCACTGCACAAAGTACTGGAACTTTTGACACCACTGGGTCTGTACTTTTACCATCAACCACCAGTCTAGCACCAAAGGTTCCAGTTGGATAGGTTTTGGTACCTTCTCAAGATTAAGGAAATTGTTAAACCCTTCATCAGCGAGTCATTTTGTGAGTAATTTAGTTGCAGCTAATATAAGATGGCTAACCGAAAGAAGCGTTAATCCAAACGCTTCTTCCATGTTGGACTTAAGAATGACGTTGTTGCATGCTGTGATTCTTATGAAGACGCTTTTACAGTCGTCACTGTAACTGTTCCAGTCGTCTTTTCAGTTGGTGGAAACCTGGATGTGATGATATTTTTTGAAAATGAAATGTAAAATAAGATGCTGTACTGCTATGATGTCGTCTATGATGTCTGCTATGACATCTTTCAAAGCTAATAATAATAATAATTGTCTTCATTTATATTACACTTTTCATTTTGAGTTCAAAATCTTAAAGTGATTTACATATACAAGATCAGAAAGTCAAAACAAAGTTTTTATGATCAAGCACATTAAAGAACCAATATACAATCACTAATGAATTGACTATAAATATAGTGTTAGTGCTACAAGCAAGAAAAATCTATTTAACAAGATAAAATACCCAAGAATTAAGAATAGGCTAAATTAAACAAGTATGTTTTTATGCTGAGTGATGCTCAGGATTAAAAGCAGGCCTGCCTCAGCTGAGTGAAGCGCTCGAGATGGGCTGTATTGCTTCAGAAAATCAGCAAGATACGCGGGAGCTAAACAATGACATTTGAATCTGGTTATATAAACGTCGATCTGACCTTGTGGTGTGTATCGTACGCCACCCTGATTATGTGTGTGTGTGTGATTTACAAGAGTCTTGGACTATCTAGAACTTTTCATGGGCACTTGTGTTAGCTGGGCCTCTGTATAAGTGTTCGAAGGACTGTGTGTGTCTGTGTGGCAGTGTGTGTATGTGTGTATAAGTGTTTCCCCACAGCAGGAGCTACTCAGAGGAGATCTGAGGAATACTTGACTAGGCGGAAGGGTTGGGGGGGCTACGCACTACCCTGCGGATTATTACAAATAAAACATTTAGCCCCCGACACACACACGAACACACACACACACACCACAACCCAATCCAAACACAATGGACCTGCTGTGTCGACAACTCAACTGAGAGAGAGCTTAACCTCTGATCTCCAGGGTCAGCCCATCGCCACGGCAACTGCCGCTCTCCAAGCGAACTCCATCCTCGCCAGTGGTGTAATAACAATGACATAATTTGTCATTAATAATTCATTGTTTTTGTATTCATTTGTGATTAATAATTCATTAATAATACAAACTATACATAGATACATAGACAAATATGAAGCATATAAAGTATAACAGTGATATTTGCATTGAAACAATTATATCTACTATTTAAATCTCAACAGATTGTATTTTAGCTTGGTCTTGGATGTGTGTGTTTGTGGGTTTCATTCACATTCACATTGCCCTTTTCTAAGCCAATTGCATCAGCACAAGTCATATAATAATAACCTTATTATATTTGGTTTTTAAATGAAAAAATAAACAAATAAATACATTTTTCTGTGTGAAGATGAGGTGAAGCTGGTGCATTTTTACGTGGATTTCAGGTCGCCTAAGAAATGTGAGCGCGAGCTAAAAATCAGTGACAAAAACATTATTGTGGGTCAATAAATAAAAACTGAAACATTATAGTTTCCTTTTGAAATTATGATATTGCATCCTGGGTTCATGTGATATGAACGCATAGTGTACACTATGTTCCTGCACTATGTTTTTGCATTTATGGCATTTGAGTGGCTTATGTCTGGTCACATGACTTTAATGCTTGTTAAAGACAGAGAAGATTTTCATGAAACGATTGGCTGAATTAAAGATAAACTAATGTGTGTGTGTGTGTGTGTGTGTGTGAGTGAGAGAGGACATGTTTAGCTGTGTGTAATTGCTAACTGAGAGGAGGGTTTGGCTTGGAGGCAGGTGGAAGTCCATTGTTCTCTTTGATGGGATTATTTGCACTTTACAGCAGTGGAAACCCAGGTAACATCAGGAGAGACGGAATAAAACATCCACACTTTACTCTTTCTCACCCCCCGACCTCTCTCTCTCTCTCGCTCTCTCTCTTCCTCTGTCTCTCTCTCTCTCTCACCTGTAATTGCTTTGGCTCTGTAATTAGAGGTAAAGGCTTGACAGTTGCGGAGTCTATTCTGGAAGGAACCGTAGGAAAAAAAAAGAGTAAGACGAAACTGGGTGCAAAGAACCGTTTTACACAATCTCACTCTTTCTCTCTTTTCCCCTTTCATTACGCACATTATCTTGCGTCTCTTAACATGTTTTTTTTTTCTTCCAGAGTTTAGGCGTCGCTCTATATTCTTGGCTAATGCTCATTAGAGAGTGGGAAGCATCCTGACAGAAACAGAAGGATAAGTTTGCTGTCCTCCGTTCTCCTAGAGTTTATTTGCTCTCTTTTGTAGCTGGTCACCTGACTACAATGCTTTTAATGACATAGACATAGCTCAGAAAATAGATCAGTGTGGGATGTTCATACATTATCAAAGTGACAACCCTTTTTTGGGGGGAAACATTAAAACTTCTGCCGGAAACAGCTCTACCACAATGAAATAACTTCAACTCTACCACAATTGAAATAATAAGGCCCCAAAATTGTTGTGTTGTTAAATGCACGGCAAACACATTTTAAAAAAAAATCCAGAATTGCATCCATCCACTGATGAAGAACTTGTGGGCTCAGTGTAAATTCCTGTTAGAACAGAAAGGAAGAATGAGAAAAACTATCAAGGGCCTCTTTTATTGCATGCATGTGCGTATCACGGCCAACTAGAGACGAAATAGTGTCACAAGAACTAAAATGGGCCAGTTTGACAGGAAAACCACAGGTTCATCGGGGGAAAAAGGACAAAACAAATAAAACCAATCATAACCTGAAAAACATATTATAGACTTTGACATTCTGTGTAGTCCCAAAAAGGATAAAAAGCATAGTGTTACTGTAATGTACTGAGAACAGAATAAATATTTCTACATGCATCACAAGACAGACATGATTATGTCATAAACACATCATTGCAGGTCTTATGAGCCTTCATGAGTTGTCATGACAGTCTATGTCCAAAGATATAACTGTGTCATTATTAGTAATTGCCATGACTGCTACCACAATGCAAGTATTTTAAGGATGACAAGAGCACCATTAGTGATTTTTTAAAATGTCATCACGCATTATAACAGTTGTCAAGAAGTACATATTATAGCATCTGTCTTAAAACATATGCTAACTCATGTATTAGCAAACAATGTGCAAAACGTAGCAGCTGGCATGGCAGTTATCAGTAGTGGTAACATGACACTGCTATACAACTGGACGTAAACTGTCATTACAACTCATGACAGTACGTATATGACAACTTCCAGGACATGTTTATGACATGCTTATGTCAGTCTTATGACCCAGGGCTCAAGTAACATTTTACCAATGTATTTGTAAATGAAGCTCTAAATCTGTATAGTTTATCCTTTTAGAGGTGGGACTATTTTTTCAGTGGGAAGAATTTGTGGTTATGAGTTACCAATGTAGTCGTGTGGGTCTGATGGCTCATGAATACCACTAAACCATTTTTACAGCTGCATAAGAACAGCTTTGGGAAGTATTTATCTCATGTCTGTCTCATTCTAAGACCTTTATTGTCAGAGTGTAACCGTTGTAGTTTTGAATTCACATCATATAATCGCGTATTTTGAATGTTTATTGACGGAATGAAACAACTGCCCTTAGACGCCCATTACAGGTGAGTTTCGAGTCAACAAGTTTAATTTGTTTTTCTCAGTACAGGGAAATGTGTCCAAATGATTGTTAGTGGTAATCACACATATGATACAGATGCAGTGGACAGAGATTAGGTTAGAAATGCTGGAGTGTTCCATTAATTGCTAATTCACTGTATTGCTATTTAAGCCAGCCATGGCGGCTCTCAATCAGGTAATAAACACAGAGAAGAGAGAGAGAGAGACTGAAACATATGCTGTAGCTCACCTCTCCATCAGGACACAGTGTTTAAAGCCTCTCAGGTTTATACTGGATCAAGCCACTCACCATATGGATAAACCCCTCCCCATCCCCTCATTTTCCCATATACACACACACACACGCACACCCACACACACCCACACACACACACACACACACACCCACACACACACACACATCTATAACCCTCTCTGCCCTCGAGGATATAATTCATACTTTAATTCAATAAGTTGGCATGTTGAGAATAATTCTTCCCCTCGTTAAACCAAAATGCTTTTCAGGTTTTTTAATAAATTACGGGGCGAGTAATTAGTTTGTCGCTGCAATGACTAAATTGGAAATGACTCGCCCATTGATCGGCGCTATTGCATATTCACTTTGCATAATCAATATGGTAAATGAGTGTGGCTCTCATTAGGGCAAAAATTACTGTGTGCTCACTTGACTGAAGGAAGCAGTGCATCATCAAATATCACACGCAGGCAGATTGAACATGGCATATTGAAGAGCGTTCCCTAGACAGAGATCTGTCTAGTCCTAAACAACAGGTTTTAACAGCAGTATGTGTTGGCCTTTTCCAGAGCATGTCTTATGCATAGCCACTCACACAGTACTGTGCAAAAGTCATAGAGCACCCTTTTGTTTATTCAGTTTTCAATCAAATGGCCATTCAGTACTTATTGTTAATTATTTGGAGGCAAACATTAACGATGGGAAAATGTATTTAACAGAAAATCACACGAAAAGTACAACACTGAGTACAGTATGAAATGTGTAAATATTTAATTTGTAATATTGAACTTTTTTTTCACGCTGCCGCTAATTCCATTCGTCCAATTTCATCAAACCAGTACGTTCCAGCTGTTTCATGCGAGTGGAGTAATTGATAAAACTATTAGACTCAGTGTTGGAGGCTTCTGTGTTAATTGTAGATTAAATTCACATTTACAGGATTATAAAGCAATTATAAAGCAATCATTTATTTTGAAAACATCAGTTTTACATGGAGAAAAAGGGCACAGGGTAGCGGAAATCAGATGTCCACATATGAGGGCGCAGAGTTTTAGGAGGTTAAAGTAAGATTTGATTGGTGATAATCCTCACAGAAACACATAATGACTACGCACTTTGTGTGATAGTGATTTCTGAGTGGCAAATATGTGTAAAAGGCTTCATCACAGACTATAGTCTGTCCAATCCATATCTCCCACCTAATCAATGGGTAAATTGCAGTTTTGGAGCAGTGGGACCTCAATTCTCAAACGCATATTCAAATCTATGTAATAGCGTCGTGGTTAAACCTAAGAACTGGGAACTCTGACCTTAAGAACGTGAGTTCAGCTCCTGGTGGCCTGACCTCAATTTAACCTGCGTAACATAATACACGCGACCTCCGTTCATACCCCTAGAGATGCAAAGACCAGTTGGACGTGTGAATTATTTATTTCCTCCAAATCAGACATATTGGAAGGTGCATCAGAGCTTAAGATGGTTCAGTGGCTGTTTAGAATTTTAGGCCACCTTGGAAAAGTGCTACCTTAGAAAACAATCTTTAAATGGTTAATGGTTCTAGCTTTCTAAAAGAGTTTTACTTGGAACCTTTTCTGAAACAGAAACCCTCTGTTGTGTACATAGAACCTTTCAGGATTCCTACAGAGGAGCAAATCGAAGAACCTTTTAGAGTGCCAGAGTGTAGCCCGGTCCATCCTGCTTGTTTTTTTTATTTTTTATAATTTTTCAAAAATTAAGACTTTTCGAATACATTACATTGAAAGATAGTATATAGTAGTATATAGATAGTAATATAGATTAAATAATAAAACTAAACCTTGTCTGAATATACTGTTTACCCACCATTTGTTTCATGTCTTTTTCCTCTTCTTCTGATATATACAGTCAAGCCGGAAAGTCTGCACACCCCTTTCACCTTCTCCACGTTTCATTACATTACAGACTTATTC
>JAOUQW010000038.1:17970635-17983819 GCA_028565825.1 Olivaichthys viedmensis | reverse complement strand
ACAATCATGCCACGGTCAAAATCACTGAGATCACATTTTTTCCCCATTCTGATGGTTGATGTGAACATTACCTGAAGATGCTGGCTGTATCTGCATGATTTTATCCATTGCGCTGCTGCCACACGATTGGCTGATTAGATAATTGCATGAATGAGAAGGTGTACATGTTACTAACAAAGTGCTCGGTGAGTATACACACACATTTTTTGTCAATCTCTTAGGTACATCTGTGTATAGGTGTTAGATCTCTGTGTTAATAGGCTCTAATGCCACAAAGCAGACCTCATGCAACAAAACACTGCTCTGTGACACTATCTTTGTGCAAGAGGACAATGCAAACAAAGCAGTCTGAATCTAAATAATGTTGGCATTCTACACAGAATAACATGTCTCATCCACAGTGGTACGCCCCCTGCTGTTCAAACTGACAGATCCAGCAGCAGCTGGCAGTGGCGTTATCCCCACAATGGGCACCTGATGCTGGTGCAGTGACAGACTCTGTCACAGGGCCAGATAAACTGGCAGCTGGTACATCTGGCATCACATCGTGGACAGTCAGTCAGAGGCCAGGGGCAGGAAGGCCAAGCTACAGTACTTTAAATGGACTTTAACCTGGCTGCACATCACATGTTCAATTATGAGAACTGTGACGGCAGAGGGAGTAGAGAAATCTGTACCATTGCCAGATGAGAACAAGACAACTGCAGAACCAGATAAAATTTGGGCCATGTTTTGAGTTAGCAATAATATATTTTTATATGGTAATAACAATTAAAAGACCTATATATTATTAACCTTATAAAACTTCTCATCAGAGATTTTATACAGTATATATATATATATATATAGACATACAGACATAACGTACACGGTGTGTTCTGGGCCTTTAATGCAGTTTCGTATTGATCCTAATTCTATGAAAGTAAAAAGACTGCCTTTATTGGCACATATACAAGTACAGGTACAGTGATATTCCTTTCTTCGCATATCCTAGCTTTGGTAGTAAGCTGGGGTCAGAACAAAGGGTCAACCATGACACAGCGCCCCTGGAGCAGAGAGGCCCAACAGTGGCAGCGCCGAGGGTTGAACCTACAGATCAATAGCCCAGCGACCTAACCACTGAACCACCACTGCCCGTATTATCCAGGTCCTAGCCCTCGTCCCTAGTGAGCTTTTTTTAGCCATATAAACTGAAAATCAACACTAAACACTGTTTTGTAGATGAAATTTTATTTCTGGTTCTCAATGCTCATGAACCTCGTTTCTAACTCACTCAAGTACTCACTGGCTCACTGACATTTCCCCATCTTCTAGATTCCAAACCACCAAAAAACATTTACCTGGCTAATACAATGCCTCCAATGTTGCTAAAATTATTAAAACACTCAATGAAAGGCTTTAGTTGTAGTTGAAAGATAAAACTCTTTACCCATTTTCTTTCATTTGAGCTAGGATAATTTAGCAAAATAGACAGATGCTGTTACTGTCACATCTAGCGTAGGGAGGCAGGACAGAAGCGCAAGCCCTTGCAAACAAGCATACATTTATTTCACACAATATAGCCACTACATGTAACAAACAATCAGGCACAAACTGGACAGAAACAAGAGGGCTTTTTAAACACTTACTAATCACGAACAAACAACATGCAGGTGGGGACAATCACATGACGAGACAGGGAATCACAAATACAAACAGTGGGCGAAGCGGCATGCACGTGACAGTTACACCATGCCGTATCACCTTTAGCATTTAAACAACACAATATAGTTTTTAACTGATGCTATTTCCTCAGCTTTCTTTTTTGGATTACTGTTAGTTACTTTATAACATGATCCTGACAAACTATTACCAATGCAGTTGAACTAAGTATGGTTGGAATAGCAGATAAACAAGCAGTGGACCAGGAATCCAATGAGTTAGGCTTTGCACCATTATCATTAATACTATACGTCCTTGTTCATTGTATAATGGTAAGTATTGTTATTATTAAATTTGCCTTTAATAACCTTTAACATCATACAGTTGTATATTACGTTTAAAGCATTCTCGTCTAAGCATATTTAGTCTATTCAAACCTGATTTGATAGACAGTTGGGATAATTGCAAAGAACTTGACACTGAATTAAAATATCAGTTTGCAAAGCAAAAAACAATTGTAGGTAAAACTGTTATCTATAATGTGTGTGGAACAAATGTAAAAATGAATGGAGCCAAGTGTTCCACTAAATATTAGTGTTGACACATTATCGCACGCTGTCCCCCACTCTCCAACACCCTCTTGCTGGAAACATTGGTAGTCTCTCACATTTCTTCATGTTTGTGTTTGGCATTCAAACCAGAGCAAAATATCACATGCTGCCCTTTGCATGTGCAATTCTCATTATTTTTGTTGGGTTTTCACAGTTGGTAGCAATCCGCACCAAGTTGACCTGTCACTAAAACTGGAATAGCTGCTGTGAAAGGCCCTTCAGAATGTCAGTGTGCCTGGCTGGGTGATGGGGCTTAATTAAAATCGAGGTAGGGGGAGTAATCAATAGGGCCGCGTGTGCTCAGGGCCTGTTAGCTGCTCATTACTCGATCTAGATCTTTCGTAAAAAATTCATCCATGGCTTGCCGGCAAACATTACATAGCCTGAGCAGCAGACGACCTAATCCTACAGACTCGCACACAGATTAAACATGCAGCGTTTTTGGATCGTCAGTACCAAATAGCAGGCCAAGTGCATTGCTCAGACAGACTTCACCATGGAGACAAAAACACAGTTTAATCGTGGGACAGAGAGTGAAACATGGATCTGAAACCCTCGGATTCAAAAGAATAATAAGCCAGCAATTGAAACCCATCACTTCTTACAAATGGGACTCACTTGAGCTATCAGCATGTAGTACACTGCAAACATGCTGTAGCACTGTGTGTCAACACTTATGTGCTAAATTCAATTGTAGCACATTATTAATGCTCATGGAAAGGGTAAATGTACTCACAGTCTCTCCAAAGAACGTAAGCCGAAGAAAGAGGCGTTTTTCACCGTTGAGATTTTGTTATTGCTGAGGATCCTGAGGAGGAAAAAGAAAATGAGCATCAGCAAAATCTTGCAAATTCATTAATAAACCATCACCTTGTCATTTTTCACCCACATTGTGTGATAAATCCCTCAGACTACCATTTATGTTACTAGAAGAGATATTTATATGGGTTCTAGGCATGCTATAAATGTCTGAGGCAATGCATATTGGAGTATTTATTGCTATTTGTGGTAATGTAATGTAAAACTCATCTGATGAGAAGAGACCAGTAGCTTTACACATCCAACACATAAACACACCCCAAAGTACTACTCCAAACCTTAAAGAAAAATTGTTCAAATTCAAACATCGTAACCTTTAGTTATTGTGAAACGACTTCACTGCAAATAGTATAGTATAACAAATAAATAAAATAAAAAGTTAGAAATGCTAATATATTAGGCCTAATGCTTATAAAAATGAAACCTGAAAAAAATCCTCAATCCTTTTAAGAAACGTAAGCTAATACTTCAATTTAAACTTTTAAACTTAAGCTACTTTAGTACTTAGCTGTTAAGCTACAAATTAATCTATAAAAAAAGTCAGAAACACTGATTCTATAAAGAAAAAAACAGCTTCATTACACTGACTTACATTGTCTAAATGTAGTTACACTGATAGATTCGCTCCGACCCAAAACTGTCTGAAATAAATGCGTTTTTGAGAGGCTGTCAGAGACAAAAATGATATCTTAGAAGGTGAAAATATCTTGAATATAGGCAAATGTATCCAATATTTCTCATTATAATATTACGGTAAAACAAATATAAGATTATTAAGCCTATTTCTATACATTTTTACTTATGTCTTGTTCTATTGGCAGATGATTTTTGCTTATTTCAAGCATTTATTGTATTTCTAGAAAGAAGCTAAATTATCTGCCAATTTCAAGCTTAAAATTTGTAAAAATGTCTAGATGTCTATATATATCTCATAATGAGAAATACAAGATAAATTCAACTATATTTAAGATATTTTCACTTAAGACAACCTTTTTTCCAGTGTGTTGGTTTCCACCCCCATTCATTCACATATCGCTAAAAAAAAAAAGAAAATTTCTTTTTTTGGTCCAAATAACATTTGGCATCTTGTATATGATCACAATAGTCATCTTTTCTATGTCTTCGGAAAAAAAAGAAGTATTTCAGTCCACGTCAGTCTTAGCAGTTGGGTTACACATAAATTGATGAGAGAAAGTGACAGATGTTTAGAGTATCCACAGTGTCTCGTTTACAGAAAACATGTTCTGCTAATGACTGCTAAGTGCTACAAGATGAGATCTGCGCCAAACTCTGCTCCAACATGTTCACACACACAAGTCCGTCCATGGAGGCAGAGCACAAAACAAAGACCAGATATCGATTTATGCTGTTCATCGAGGCACTTACCGCAACTTCCTGTAAATTCTGGCTTTGAACACCAAAACTATTTCTCGTTACTACACTGCTGCCTGAAATACTAACATAATGGCGCGAGACAGAAATAGAGATGAAGTTCAGAAGGTCCAGAAGCTCTTGTTAAACCTTATACAGGCTGCATATTACTTGCTGAGACAGAGGGAGGTTGATAGACAGAGAGAACAGGAAAAAGACTGAATGAGAGAGAGAAAGAAAGAGAGAGAGGCACTGAGGTGTGATAATGTCACGCTTAGTCTTTCGGCCTTGTGCTCATTATTTCAGCGGCATGGTGAACAATTGCATTTTTGGACTTTGCATCTTCTGGAATATTGACCATGGAGGTGAGACATTATATCATCCTGTCAACTGCTGTGCTGCTCACTCAGGCATGCTAACATGCATTAAAGTGTGTATGTGTGTGTGTGTGTGTGTGTGTGTGTATGTGTGAGAGAGAGAGCGTGAGAGAGCCTGCTTTACATGCATTATGTGAACCAAAACACTTTCTCTACCCTACACACCGACACCAAAGCTAGCTCCTTCGCCCTCCTCCTACCTCTTCCAAGGTCGGGCGCTGCTCTAGGGGACCAACTGAATGTGCACTGGAAGTGTGGAGCTGAATGAAGATTATAATTTACCACACGTCACCTCTTACAAAACGCATTTGTAAGCCACGGATAGAACAGAAACACAATTCATCTCCACTCCTGAGCACCCAGAGAGAATAAACAAAAATTAACAAAAATTAACAACAAACAATAAACTCTCTAGATAGGGCCTACAGTGTACTTTTGAAACTGTACCTGGTAAAAAAAAAAAAGTAGCTTTTATTAGCAGCATTAGAGCTAACATCACCGGCAAGGGCTCTTTAGGGAAAAAGAACAGAGAGAAATGAAGTGCTTGGAGTGAGATTGTAGAATTGCGTGATTGTAATGTAAAAGGCAGTGATCTACTCCCAGAGGCTTTCCGCTGTCTGACTGTTCATGCACAGGCTTTTGCACGCTTGCTGTCACACTCTACATCATTTTGTCCTAAAACTGAAACCACCATCACTCTGCTAGAGAAGAAAACATTAGGACGGGGTTCTCAAACTTTTTGCAGCAAGGAACCCTTTTCAGTGTAAAAGAAATAACACAAAGGCCCTATGATGACAGCACAGATTGATTTTATAAGTGTAATCCAACTACTCAAATATCAAGCACATTAGGCAAATATGTACCATCACATTTATTTATTGAAGCCATTAAACATTTTTATTCCTAAACTTCCCACCCAAAGAACCCAAACCAATTACACTGTTTTAAAAGAATCAATTCTTTACAAATTTTTACTTGAAGTTAGATTTGAGTTGACATCATTTATGCTTGTATAAGTTACAATATTGAGCTTTAGATTAGGAAAATAACAGTGTGACTGCCACACTTTTTAAACTCAGTCAATTTAGGTGAACAGTCATTTAACCATAACTAAATTGTAATTATATCCATATTAGTTGATTATTGTACTTAATAGTGACCTCTCCCATCATCACATCATTAAAAAAGAAAATCACAGGCTCCTTGGCTGTACGTCATGGACCACTAGGGATCCCTGGACCCCACTTTGAGAACCACGGCATTTAGAGAATGAAAACCCTGCGCCAGTCCTCATAGTCACACAATACTATCAATGCCTTAAATCTTCTGCCCTAACACCCAAAGCTTACACACACACACAAACTCACACATGCACACACACCCTTTGGCACTGGTGTTTTGTAACACATCCTGGCTCAGGAATGGCATGGCTTGACTCACCTTTTCCTGCATCACCTCATCTTGAGACCTCTATGGTCATAACTAATGATTTAGAGCCTCCTCAGGTAACACACTCCAAGTGAACCCAAGTGCAGTCACATTGCAGTGCAATGAGAACACAATTCAAACCTCACTGGACCCAAATGCAGGAAGTGAATCAAACATGTTATACATTATGGGTAGCACTTTTTGACATGGATAAACTGACAGACGAGCCAGAGGACAGAGCTGGAGTGTTCCAGAAGTACGATGTATTCTGGATATTGTGGCCAAAGAACCCAAAAAATAAATGATGGGTATATTTACAAAAATACTGATGCTTTAAAATATTTATTCTATGATTATTCAATTATTTATTTAAATCCCTTATTGTCATTATATGTATGCATGCAATACAACAAAATTATTTTATTTTTTTTCGAAATAATGGAAAAGCACCCCTGGAGCAGAGAGGGTTAGGTAGTGGCAATAGTGGCAGCTTGGCAGTGCTGGGCAATCTACGATTGTTGGTAACCCTCAGCTGGCCCAGGGGCCATGACTCTGATTTGGACTCGGAAAACAGACTAATTATGTGGAATGAGAAGTACAGGTTAGATTCTATACTCTGTGCGTATATATGCTATATAATGTACTGGAAATGTATTGCTTGCAACTCTAAATGAACAGTGAAATAATATTATATGGTGCTCAGATGGATGATTGGATTCATTAGTGTAAGCTGGGTTAAGTAGGTCTCTCTCTCTCTCTCTCTCTCTCTCTCTCTCTCAGTACAGAGAGCATGGCAGGAACAGAAGCTCTGTGTTTGTGCAAACTCAAGCGTGTGACTGTGTCCATGGCTCCGTTTGGCCAGAGGAAACTCAGCCGCTCTTCGACCCCCTCGTGCCTTTTCCCGGCCTCTGCACAACGTCCAGGAAATCTCAGGCAAAACATAATTGTACATTATGTAAACATCACATGCCGAACATCCAGAGTGTCCTTCCAACTTTCTATTTACAATATCAATTATGTTCTCCGAGGATAAGCAGCTTTCAGAGAGAGAGGCAGAGGACAAATCAAATATTGTCTCGCCAGGGCTGCCGCAGCAAATGGTCTATGTCATTGGGCTCTCTGTTTCTCTGATTGCTTTCATCAGGAAAGGGTGCACACTGAACACACACAATGCTCTCTCATAGACATTCCCATATACAGTATGTAGCTGAGGAGTTTGACAATACAAAGAGGCCCCTTTTAACGGTGTGTGTGTGTGTCTATGGAGCATGCAGCAGCCTCTTTATAGGTTTGTCTAGTGTTCATGGGTGAAAGTCAGATTTGAAGTTTAGACATAATTCACACACTGCGCATTAGCTCTCCTCCCTACTCCCATCTCCACTTTCGGCTCTCAGAGGCCCACAGCTGGCCAAACCCCGAGAGGAGCACACTCAAAGTAGCCTCGGGACATTCTGCCGCCCTAGTGCATTATTATAGGGGCGGAAGAAATGAAAATAACCCAAACTTCAGGCCTTGGTGGGCACCAGTCACACGGACCACGAAGGGTATAGATCACAATTTGAACTATTACAAACATCCAGAGCAGACAGCCCATTGCGTTCCAGCCTCTGCTCCAAACCCTGTTATTCTGTAATATCAGGTTTCTTGGAACAGCTAACAAGAATAACATATTTCAGATAGGCTAACGTTGATCTTGGATGTGAATCAGACATAGTTCAGATGGATATTAAGGAGGCTGTAGGCTCGGAGGAGGGGAGAGTGTGGCGCATCTGGTTGGACAATGTAAAGAAGCAATCCTGGCTATTTTAGCCATCAGATGTTTTTGTCCTGGACAAGCCTGACAGAATTGTGCATTGGTTACATCTTGTTAAAGTTGGCTTGGGAGTGTGTGGCAAGATAACATTATGCTCTGTAAGAATAAAGCTATCCTGCAGTTAGACTGATCCTGTAGTTAAAGGGAAACAATAATTGTTGATACAGTGGCTCAAAATTTGTGAAAAAACAAAACAAAATACAGAGCATGTCACCACCACAAGGTCATCCATTTCCATTTTAGCTACCTGTAAACACACATACACATGCACAAGGTAAAACCTTTCAGCACATTATCAGATGATAGCCTGTAGGAGTCCTCTCTCTGGTGTTGGGTCAGGCAGAGTTGACATATTCCTCGTCTCATAAGCTCACCCCCACAGACAGAAGCCGTGCTCTCGGGACGTTAACCCGGCTGCTTTACGATGTTTAGGAAAGCTGGAGCACACAACGCACTTCTGAGGACCTAGACTGCCAGGGGGCCAACAGATTTATGATAGTTTAAATAACTTAACTATTTATTATGTCCAGACAAGGGGAGGCAGAGACAACAGCACAGTAACGGATGCTTGGCAGGCTCTTTATTTTCCTTTCTTAATATTTTCAGATAGAAGAACACTGTCAGACACATTCCTAAGTTGTCTGAAGGATACACTGCTTTTGTTATATGAGTGTGAGAATGTATAGGTACTTTTATTATACAGTGGGAATGGCACAAAGACATTTTTTGGTTTTGTCTATGGATCATATTTTTTCTAGAGGATATTTTTTCACATATCTCTACAGTCATGTAGTGGTAACTCAGCAGTCTGTGGACTTGGCTGAGACTAAAGAGTTCATGAATTTTATCCCAGCTGATACTGCATAAGTTGCCTGCCTGAGGTTAGTCACTATGGACAAAATTAAATAAATGGCAACATATAATTATCATCATCATTCTATAATGGTTTCCATATAAGCACTTTGGGTTCAATTGGGTTTCAAGTAGCCATTATTGATATAGCTCATTTTAATCTATATGTTGTCATAGTATAGGACACGGTATAGGACGGTATATGTATAGGGCACGGCTGCATTTGCAGAATATCTGATTTGGTGCAAAATGAATGGCCACACAATTACATATATTCTGTATTGGCTTCATATTTGCTTTATAGTTTCGAATACTAAGTGGATTTAGTCAAAATACCTACAACAGTACACTGATGATTTAAACCAATGTGAGCTACATGTAAATAGTTAAGTCTGGGGTAATAAACCTCTCAGAGATGTGACTTGAGGACAGAGTTGGGGTGGCAACTGGGGTGGCAAGGCTTGTTTCAAGGCCACCCTCTACCACCTATGTGGCCACACCCTTGAAAACAACCTGGTATCATGACTGTTTTAATCTGAACTTCAGGCCTAGTGGGTTGCAGTGCTATAGTTCATAAGTTATTTATCAAATTAAATTTGATATGTTAGAGGCAGGGAAAACACTAACCGGCACATGGTTTTGACTTTCCCTTTCCAGGTTTTGACTTTGAAAAGTCTGAGTTGGAGCTAAAACCTTTGTCCTAGACTAAAAGCTCAGAGAAAGCCCATAGCTATCATTGTTCACCAGCATTCTAGAGACCACTGAATTACACTGTCTGCTGGCCTCAGGTGATCTCCACACAGAGAGATGAGGCAGTGCTGATTACCATGACCCGAGCCCATGAGACCATGCCCTGGGCTAGTGTATCATCTCAACAGATGAAGACACAACTCTTGAGATTATGTCACTACACTTCACCCACAATGCCATGACGTCTACTTTTACTGTCAGTGTGGACCAAAGAAAGATGGAGAGAAAGATAGTTAAAGAAATAAAGAGAGATAGAGAGAGACTTTACTGATGAGATGTGATAGTTAAGAACTGAGGGCTTCTCCGGACCCGTCATGTCCTATTAAGAGCTGCAGGGCTGCTGTGCATGTTACCCTGTGGCCTTCAAGCACCAAAGAGCACTTGCTATCAGCCTGTAAAATACATGCTACATGATACACTTGTTACATGCTACACAACAAGGCAAAAAATAGCAACTGAGAATGAGACTGAAAGAGAGAGAGCAGTGGGAAAGACAAAATGGGCTAGGTGACAGTGTTTGTGCTAAGAACATTTTAAGGGTAAAAGATTGTCATGTTCAAAATACTGGAATCTTTTTTTCACAATAAATCCACTGATGAGATTTTAAACAAACCCTTTCAGATGTTCTTAATCATAACTGCATCTGGTTCCAAGCCTCAAGTGGGGAAGGACTAATATTGATTGGCAGGTAGGGCTTGCCCGAATAGCATTTTACAGGCTTCGAATACTCGTTTTCAAATCCACCCTTAAAAACAATAATACTTATGTTTTATAATTAACCATAATTTTAAATATGTCCGTTACTGCAGTTAAAATATATTAGTATGTGGCAGCGATGTCTTAATAATAATAATAATAAGCTGACAGCACAATATATATACTTACATATTTGAGATGATTAATCAAACTTGTCGTGCTTCCATGGTATACCAACCTCTTACTCAAATTTTGCACTGAGCATTTTTCTTATCGTCCGATAATTTAAAGTACACATGTGATTTCTTAAGACCGTTTTACACCAGATGTGGAAAGAGCATGGAACAGCCCGAGCACCGCAGCGTGCCCCTTTCAAATATGTTAATCATGCGTAGCATTAATAAATGTCAATATCAATTGATGCGCGAGTCACTTGTGTAAAAAAAAAAAAAAAGCGTCTCGGAATTTATTTTTAACATTTTCCATACTTTAACAATAACTGTTCTATCTAAAAGGCCTCTGCTGACAAAATGAATTGTAGTTTAGACTACATTTTTGGTGCCTTAAAAAAGACAAAGCTTCCAAATACTAAATAGAGAATCGAATACCAACCTAACGAACGAGTACGCGAGTATTAAAATTATTCGGGCCAGCCCTATTGGCAGGAGAGAGGTTGTGGCTTAAACGCTGATTAGTGTCAACAAATTAATGGTCAAAGGACTGCCAGGCTAAACTGACCATGTTCACATCAGAAGCTAGCAGGGTTAGTTTCAATATTTTCATGTTCAAGTCAGTGAGCAATGAAAACTGATGGAATACATTAACACCTCCAAGAACACCAGGGATTTGAAAATGACACATAATTTTGTTTTGAAAAACCACTGGTTATGGGAAATGTTGGAGCTCTGTTGAACTCTGTGGCTCTCAAACCCTTTCATCTTACTACTGTGGTTTGCTTAAAGAGCCTAAAAGATCTTGTTAAAGGTTAGACAGCCTTATTGGTGGCATGTTCATTGTGCCAGTAGAAAACCACAAATTTATTCCATGTCTGAGAATTAATCCAACATAAATCAGCACTAATAAAAAGCACTAGATATTCCCCAAGTTAGTCAGCTTCCTGTTAACTGCAACACCATTTCCAGATATGTGACTGCAAAAGATCGGGTTCAAATCTGGAAAAAACCCCATTCGAAATCCAAAAAGCAGCTGCTGAATCTCGAAACTAAAACACGACTTCACTCACACTGTCAGTTATGAAAGTGAGGTGTGGGTCTATGCACGGAAAATACCAGAGTGTGGATAGATCCTTTCCACAAGAAGCCTTTACTTAACCGTGTGCCAAGCAGTAGCTCTGTTCTCGCTCTGTTCTCTCTCTCTCTCTCTCTGTCTGTCTGTCTGTCTGTCACTGATCCTGTGTCTCTAGTGCCAGAGCAGCTGTCAGTAAGCATTCACACTCCTCCTGTCCTCAGCAGTAGCAATGCTGCACTACATTTGGTCTCATGTCCACACACAGTTAAGACCAATTCAGAGCTCAGCCTTTTTCCACTGCTCAGATGTGGCACCGAGACATCAGCATAACAGTCCGCTAGGACAGCAAAAGTCATGGATTTGTACCCTACATGGTAGCGCTGGGTTGAAAATCAATATTATCATATATCGTGGGTTGATATTTTGCAATTTTATTATATTTAATTTCTTTCTTTTTTATTTTGTCACAGCACCGCTTCTGTAAGCATTTTGCTCTTAATTTATTGAATCATTCTCATCTATGGTTAGTTCACAAGTTTATGCAATAGGAGAGACTTTGCTTAATTATACAAACACAAAATCGTCATATCAACAAAAGCAGAATGTTACCAACTAATGAACTGCATACATATAACTTATGTACAACTGTAATAACTTAAATATGATTATAATAACTCTTACATGACTGTTACGTAGATTTTCAGTTTAGAGAGTTAAATAACCATTCAACAGGATTCCAAAAGTGTGTCAATGAGGCAGGTGCCTCCACCAAAGGAAAAATAATTGGGCAGCAATTTGTTGCTGAAATAAACATCTATAAACAGGAGCCAACTAACAATAAAGAAGGTAATCCAATGAAATAGTGGTGTACAACCATAAGAGTTCCACGTAAATGCTTGTGGGTGTATGTGTACATGCTACAAGCACTCCATCCGAGCATGTTTTCAGCACAGCTGCCAACGTTGTTGCGCCTTCACGTCAGTCTCAGCTCAAACCGGACAAAGTTAACGTACTTGTCTTCCTTGAGAAGAATGCATAAGCACAACGATAATGAAAAATGGTTGTTCATTTTGAGCTCGAAAATGTATCATGTATCAAGGATTTTTCATTCAATTTACGTCTATTGATATAATTTAAAAAATACAAATTAAATACATTGCTCTGGTATTTCTAAACTAGGAAGATCAGCCATCACTGCACTCTTAAGTTCACACTGTGCCAATAATCCAATCAAATAAGTGGGGAGGTCTGTTCCGTCAACCCATTCTGGGTGAATTAGAAGTTGCTGTACTACGTATTATATACTGTATAATTCCAATAATTACTGATTATAGCCCATGAGGATTCAATAAATATAGTTATCCTTATGAATTATTAACTAATATATATATATTATATAGTCCAGACTGTAACTATATCAACATAAGAGAAAATACAGGCTGTAGTATAAGCATGCACGACGCTCAGACATAATACGTTCTAATTGACTTTTCATAACGATAATAGTTCAAGTTCAAGTTCAAGTAGGTTTTTATTGTCATTTCTCCATATACCTCGTATACATTGAAATGAAATGTC
>JAOUQW010000038.1:17885505-17896011 GCA_028565825.1 Olivaichthys viedmensis | reverse complement strand
CTCGTCTGGCACCAACAATCATGCCACGGTCAAAATCACTGAGATCACATTTTTTCCCCCATTCTGATGGTTGATGTAAATATTACCAGAAGCTGCTGGCCGTATCTGCATGATTTTATGCATTGCGCTGCTGCCACACGATTGGCTGATTTAGATAATTGTGTGAATGAGAAGGTGTACATGTTCCTAATAAAGTGCTCGGTGAGTGTATATAGCTTTATGTGGGATGCATCTGTAGGGAGAAAGTGCGCATTTTGTGCTTGTTGTTTGTGTATTTAAGACCTATTGTTCCTGTCTCTCGTTCCTGTCTCTTGTCGTGTGTTCGTGCCACAATTCTGAGTGTTTTCCATGTTTCTAGTTTCTATGTTTATTGTCTTCAGTTCCCGGTTTCCTGTGTTCCCCTTTTGTTTGTTCGTTTGTTGCTTTCTCGTGATTTACTTCCTGGTTTTGATCCTTGCCTGTTTACCGGTTACAGTATGGATTTGCCTGTGTTACGTCTGTCTGCCTGTTCTTTGACCCACCCTATGTACAACGACTATGATTCATGGATTAATCCCTTTTAATAAACCCACTGAGTTTACGCACTTGCGTCCAGCCTCATCTTCACACACAGCGTGTTATAAATGTATATTTGAATAATATTTCTGTGAGCCTTGAGTTGTTTGCACTGACTTTTTTTGATGTTTCTTATATAAGGTTTGTCTTTATTTGAATTGTCCTCACCCCAAGCCAGTACTGATTGTTGTGTGTATATATATGACATCAAAAGCTCCAGTTGTATTGACATCTATTGGAGCTGTAGTGGGATTTTCCTTAAGGCCTGTAAATAAATGTTGAAGGTTGTGTGGGCAAGTTATTCACCCATCAGTAAAAAGCCCCATGTGCTGCCCAAATATAAATGAATTTGCAGAACAAGTAAAAACCTTAGGTATCCTTTATACAATTGAAATTTGAGACAACTTTTGTTTACTTGGGCAATCTTTGCCCATACGTCTGGACGTATTTGCCATAACTCTGCCAGATGTCGTATACTGCCTTCTTCAGATCAGTTCTGGAGACCGAAAGGGTCATGACAAAACTTTTTGTAAGAATACACTCACGTATATTGTTTTACTTCTTGGTGTTCTTTTTATTTGTAAATAAATGGCAAACCTTTGCACTCAACTGTATAGGCCTATCTGTATATATTTTTTGTGAAGGTCCAGACTGTCCCGCAGTTACTGCATCATATCAGACTTAAAGTGAGTGGTGAGAGATATTGTACTGAAAGTGTTGATGTGTGTCTTTGCTGTTCCCAGCATGACTGTGAGTGAAGGCGGACAAAAATCTGATGAACTAAGGGAGATTTTTCTCCTGCTCACTCAGTCATCCCAGACCCAATCACCTGCCTCTCACAGTTTTAGTCCCGACATTGACGACAGCCCTCCCATCCCACTGGCTGACAGGTAGCTCTATTAACCTATGGCATGACTAGTGTAAACATGTTAACAGTTATAGTCATGTGGAAATATGGTTATGCTGTAGCTGAGTCATAGCTGTCATACAGATGAACAAACCTGCGATTAGTAGCTAATCTTTTATGGCAGGATTGAGCTTCTTTTGGAGCTGGTCATCCTCTCTCTACAGTTGAAAGAGCACGGGATTGCCAAGGAATGTCTCAGAGAGCTAGAGACCATCGATGACACTGTGAGTGGACTCGCTTCTCCTTACTCTTTGCCATTTCCGCAAACAATTCCTCATTACATGCCATTTTAGTGAGATAAAGGTTAAGATTGTGCATGTGTTTTCTGTCCCATGCAGACTGTTGGGCAGCGCATTATGAAGGAGAGTGCTGAGTGTGAACTGGCCCTTATTAAACAGAATGACAACATTGAGGTCTACACTAAAAGCAGTGTGGAGGTACCAGTGTTTCCTTGATTTTATTTAGTGTAACTTGGTTAGTGCATTAGCTTCATGTGGTGTTAATTCATAGTGTCTTTATGACACTAACGGAGAGCAACATCTGTGATGTTCAATAGGATAACGAGTTCCTATACGCAAAAGAGTATGCTTAGAAAGTCAGATATGATACTTGCACAATAGAGAATTTTCATGTTAGTAAGATTTGGCCAATACACTTATCTTCCATTAGACAGCAGGGCAAGTGAGCGGAGCGAAGCATTCATAATTTCGTTAAATCATAAGTAAGTTTTACCACCACACTCCGCTCCAGGCTGCTCCACTTCCCTCCGATGGCACCCAGAATTTCTCCCTCTCTTCCTCTCACCATTTTTCCCACTCTCCATCTCTCCATTCTTCCCCCCACAGACTCTCCCCACTCCACACGTGACTCTGTTTGTTTTGTGTAGCCAACTGCAAACTATTCTTTGTCTCAGTTCTGAGTTTTAAACCACACATAAATAGCATGAAACGCTTGGGAAGCTGAATAAATTATATCTGAACAAACGGAATTTCATTCTAAACAACACTTTGGCTGTAGTTGCATGCTTGTTGTTTACTTGATAGAATGTCATAAGATTTGTAAAATAGACTAAACTAAGCCAACTCAAGTGTTGTAATCAAAAATAGTTATTTTTTAATCAAGTAGGCTAAATCAAGCAGGTGATGTCAAATGCACGTACGGATGCTTTTGAGAAAACCCAGGCAGGTCGGAGACAAAATGGAGCACATGTTTTCCTTTCGAGAAAGAGTGATACCCGGAGCAAAGCAAGCACTTGAAACAGTTGAGCGGTGGAGCGGAGCATGGACACGATAAGCGAACCATTGAGCAGAGTTTCAACTCTTTCAGCTCCGCTCACATGCTCTGGTAGTTTGGTGCGGTGCACTATTGAGCCTAGATGTGTTTGCTGTTCTCAGGCCCAGTTAGCTGTAGTACGCCGATTGGAAGCATTGCTCCGCAGAGCGATGAGAGAGGGAGATGCTCAGGTGACGCAGTGTGTGTGTGCTGCTCTGTGGAACAGCTGCCTACCGCTGCTCCAGCACAATCTCCGGAAGAACATCAAAAGCCCTCTGCTCACACTTGCACATGCCCTGGAGGACATCAACAGGTGTGTGTGTGTGTGTGTGTGTGTGTATATGTATTTGTTATTTAAATCTGAAGGAGGGTTGTTGCCCAATTACTTTTGATCAGTTATTTAAGATATATAAGATTTTTTCAATTTCCAAAATAATTAAAAAAAGTAAAGAAGCATTTAGCATTTAACCTTATTACTCCTCCTTTTTGTTTGTGTGACCAGCATGTTGCTGGACATGCGGTGTCAGGTCTATGCTGAGCTGGCGGCTATAGAGGAGGAAGAGGACAGGCTGGAGCCTGCAGTAAGACACCTCCGCACAGCCCTGGGCCTAAATAAAAGCGGCCAGTTCCAACAGCGTCTGTCCTTCTCCCTGCACCTCCTTCAGCTGCACAGCAAACTCTACACCACCCCCACACGCCTGGAGGACCAGGCCGCCATGCTCATCCAGCAGGTCTCATCACCTGCACGCTAGACAATTTCTGATTTTATTAGTCATCCTAACCTGTGTAATAAGTTTCAGCATAGATATGCAGAAGCATAGGAATGGAGCAATACAGTCACTGCTAGGATATTTTGGCATTTTAAAGTTTTTTTTAATCAGAATCTTTGCATTTGAAGACAAAAGAGAGGCTTGGTGGTGAGCCAGCGAAGAAGTGGCGCCCCATGCTGGTTGGTGCTGGTATTGCTCTGGCACCTGACACTTTCCAGATGGTCTTGGATGCAGACAGCACAGCCAAAGGTATTATTTTGTCAACATGTTTAGCTTTTGATGTTTTGGCATTGGAACGTCTGTGGGTGGTAGTAGACATGGCAAGAATATTATAGCACTAATACTTATGTGCTTACGTGGGGCTCCATATTGCTATTGGCATCTTTTCTTTCCACATTCACCCTGTTGCAGCACTGTTGCAGATAGATGCATTCAGTTTCTGATTGATCTTCACTCATCCTGTGCCTGTGTCTGACAGTGATATTACACAGTGTTTGTGAGTCTTGTGTGAGTTAAAGTTTGCAAGCACATAAACATCATTTTGAGCAAACCAAAAATCTGTTTTGTACTATATTTGTATATAGGTTTATTTACATATCTTTAAGCATATACATGTTATTAAGCAGATATGAGCACAAGGGTTTGGCTGCTGACTCAACTGCATCGTGCTCATGCTAATTTAGTAATAAATAAATAATTTAGGATGTAACATTTCCAAATTTTAATAACTATACTTGGGATAGCTACCAGCATGGGTTGTATGTTAACGTTTGTTATCTCAGTTATCTACAAACACTGGCAGCAACATTAAATTTGATTTCCAACTTAGCCTTCGCACACACAAAGTCCTTTTGCACAGGTGCCATTGTGATCGTTTTTGTATAGCACAGTATATCCTAGGACGTGCAACAATATTGTACAGCCCTGTTACTAGTGTACTTTTCAATTAGGTAGCTAACTTGATATTACCTGACTTGGTAAAACTAGCCTTTGGTCTGAAAATGTTAGGAATGGCCTCCTCCAACTCCAAATTGTGGCACATTGTAAAGTTGTACATGTTGTGTGAGCACAGAGAGCAGGAATATGCTAAAAGTGCAAATGAGACATTGTGCACACAGGAGGACTATGATCACAGAGAGACTTCTGGAATACAAAACGTTTCGCAAAATTAATCATTCTTGTTAATAGATTTCTCTGGCAAATAAAGTTTATGTGCCTGCAAAGATCCCACTCCAGATATACCCTCATATCCTCAAAAACTCTGCACAAAAAGAACCACAGAGATGCTGAGAGCAACAGTGCTGGTGACCCTGCAGGAAGATGTGTGTATGGATGTGTGTAAAAGGAAATTAATAAAGGATTAGTGGAAATTGTAGACAGAGTTTCCGCTAGGAATTTTTGGTGCCGGTCACGGTGTCCGGGAGCGATTCAGTTTACTGGACAAATGGGTAAAATTCTATTACTGGTGTTAATTACTGCTGTCGCGCAAAACACTACAATTCTGGTCTATACAAGCCGTAGCAGTTCCTGGCATAAGTGACATAGGCAATTGCCTAGGGCGGCAAGCGCCGAGGGGCGCACGCACGGGCACTCTGTGCGCATAGACACATACGTGCGCACACTTCTCTATGCTCGATTCTGCGCAACGTTCATGTCGGGGCATCTGACGTGTCCAGAGTGACATCATCAAGTTAAATTAATTATATCTGACTGGATTTTCTGCGTAAGCTATCAGCAGAAAGTTCCGCCTATAAAACCGTCCAGAGACACTCCGAGAGTCCGTCCCTCAAACAAACCCCCGGAGTGAGCGGCGTTAGCTTTATAACAGACATCCTGGAAGGAGGAAGCGTTTCCACAGCAGTGAATTCGAGGCTAGAGGCAGATTATCAAAGCGCACAACGGCCAGCGCGCTTCAACAGCCACATTTAAACGACGACATGTTTTATTTAGCATATAATCTATATTAATTTAAGAGACTTGCATTATTACATAGAAGGAGTGGGAGAAATTTACTTTATTTACTTTAAATTTTATTTGTATGTAAGTGAATATTGTTTATCGGACACCGTGTCCGATGGGATTTTAATTTGCCGGTCTTGCAGAGTTAATAACACTTAATGTTGCATTCATAGCTTCTCATTTTCTTCACAACGTAAACTAAAACAGCAAGGCTGAGCACACTGCCATGTACTCACTGGGTACTTTTTCTTTTTCATGTTTGTTATTCAGTCTCAGGTAGCAGACTCCAAGAGCATGCGGAACAACTTGCTGCTAAGGCCCAGCATTACAGGATCTGTGTACAAAAAGTGGAAGGTCATCTTGCCAGACTGGAGAGAGGCTCAGATGACCGAGAGAGGTATAGAAATACTCGAGCTTATCTGTTCCCATACAAATTTACTCCCAAGATACATGCATGTCAGTGTGGAATGGGAATTATAGCTGTACCTGTGTTCTGCACTTGGAACCTCACAAGGATATGTCAAAAGTTTTCAAGGATTATGTGGTAAGGACATGTGAGGCAGCAATGTGTTGTGTACAGGAATCCACTAGGAGCTCATTAAGTGGGCCAGAGCCAAAAACAGTTCTGTTTGGAGAGAGAGAACATGCCATTGAAAATAGCTTGGTCTAGAAGGCATTAATTATTTAATTTTTATGCTTTCAAAATGTTGTCTTAAATTTAAGTACGGTTATATACTAAAATGAAATAGAAAACTAGAAATATTGCCTCTGAAACTAACAAATAAAAATCAGAGGTAAATTAGTTTCTGTTTTAATTTATGAATTTAATTGTGAATTGAATTTTAGTTTAGTGTGGAAAATGCCGGATGGAGCAGATTGAGTGATTGACTCTGTGGGAAGATTCTGAATGTAACTTTTGCACAGAAAAGTTTATGCCTAATAATAACATTTTATAATAACACTCACTGTTGCGCCTGTATGCAGGTTCTGTTCATTTTTTGCTAAAGATCATTTTGTTAACGTTTGAAGTATTCAGTTATGTGGACTGTTCGGAAAAAGTACAATCACAAAATAAATGTTATTATAGTTTAACACGTATTGTTTGTTTGCATAACTGCGTACTCATATCCCTGTTACAGAAACATTGAGTTAGTTCAGCAATATTCATTGTACTTAAATATACTATGATTCTACTTTTTGACTAGTCTCACATACATTTGACCATTAATGACACCTTTCCGTCTGTTCCCAGAACAAAAATGACTAAAACTGAAACTAATATATATAAAATCTAAATAGAAATTAAAAAGAAACTAAACAAACCTCACTAAAACCCTACACTGCTTATTTATCTATCTTGTTTTTGTTTTGATTGTTATAGTTATTTTTCTGGTGTGTCTCTGTGGCAGGATGAGGCTGTGGGCATCTCTAGTCAAGGCTGCACGGAAACAGGAGTTGTGGGATGTGTGCAGGGCAGCTTGCCGCTTCTGTCTGCTGTATGATGACAGGAGATGGAAAATCGAGTGTAAGAGATATTTATTTTCATTAGTTTCATTACATTTTCTTTTGGAATCATTATGGATCCTCAGTGCTCTCTGCTGTTTCATTTGAATAGATTAGCACTATAGACTGATATATGCACAAATCCATGAAAATATATAAAAGTATGGACCGATATTTGACAGTACTATTATAATTGACTTAATTGACTAATGACAGTCATTACATTGTGCATGATTGATTGAATGTTAATGCAGGCGGTGTTCATTTTTGATAACCAGATCAGCGGATGCCGATAAAAAGGGCACGCCGATTATTGGAATAAGTGTGTGTGTGTGTGTGTGTGTGGTGTTCTCCTGGCCTCAGGTGAACAGATGTACAAGGCAGAGGGTGGAGAGAAAGAGCTGCTGCGTCTTCTGGCTGAAGTCTACTTCATCAATGCTGAGGTAAAACAGACACGCGTACAGTGTCTTCACACTCAAAACCCCGGAACATACCCTATACCGGTAATATTCAGCCTTTGCATAATTTACACGTGCAGCCGTCCAATGGTATTTTACACATTCACATTTGCCTTGAAATTTCCGTTACATAGGCCGTGACATGACACAAGTCCCACATACAATGGATTTGGTGAAATTTACAATTTGAAATTATGCATCACCTGCGTCATCTCTCTGTTTATGCTGCGTTCTGCGTTATGTCTGCTGGTGGTTGGCTAATAAATGCCCACATCTCGTACTGTGCTATTCATTTAATGGCCAATAGCTCCTTATATGAATCACTCCAATCCCCAGACATTGATGTTCTTCTTCTTTGCTCACTTTAGTTTTTCCTCCTGTTGTTGATTCACTGTAAATTACCTGCCCCAGAATGTGTAAACACGTTGTCGCATTAACAGTCAACAAGACGTGATTTTTTTTCCCAGATAATGAATTGGTTTCTGTTTATACATGAGCCCTCCAAATAATTTTCCAGGAATTGTACCAAGTATCCTCCTGGTTGATTGCAGCCTCAGTTTTCCCTGAATTTTGACTCTGGCTTGCTTTTACACTTAACCCATTACCAATTAATTACCATGAAACATTCCTGCATAAAAAATGAATGAGTGAAAAGGGCTATAGTCAGTCAATGCTTGATTTTCCCAGCATCAGTCGGGGGTCAAGCTGAGCACACTAGTCATAGTTATAGTTTCACTGTTCCACCTGCTGAAGGCAGGCACTGTCAGTGCACGGATGATTTTTTAGCTTGGTACATGGGTTTAAAAACGATTTCAGCACATAATCAGATTACTGTACATGATGACATGCTCCACAACTATTACGTTAGCCCTGTTAGCACTGTCTGCAACATCTGCAAAAAAATAAATAAATACATCTTGAGGTCTGCAAAATGTCTAACGACAGCTGACAGGAGTTTGGGATGACATTATTAACACCGCGCCAGACCTCTGGCCTTGGGTCTGCAACCAGGCCTCCTTGGACATTAACCTTTCTGTGAACCAAAGAGAAGGTGTGATAGCAAGAGAATTAAGAGCAAAAGTAAAAGTGTTGACCTTAATCAAAGCAGAAATGCCTTCCTCTGCGCTCCTCTTTGATAGCAGCGTGTCTCTTTGTTCTCTGTGAGTATATTTCCTTTGTTTTTGGAGAGGTTGGCATTTTCAAAAGGCGTCCCACTAATTTGATGAAGATGCCAGGTGGGGGAAGCACAAGGATTCAACTCCCAGCTCTCTAATCGTCCCACGTTGCTTTGATCCTCTGTCGCAGTTTGTTTGAGCGCAGTGCCAAAGGCTGTCAGCAACTCTGTCTACTCAGCCCACAGTCACTGCAGCTCCTCATCACCAGCCTTATGTTAAAATAAAAAAGACCAGAGGTTACAGACACATTCCAGCTAAAACCTAGTAGTGTCTTGAATATTGTAGGGCTAGAGTGAATTAAGCTTGAGTGTTAAATGTTTTTGGATTAATAGAAATATGTTGTTGAATGATGCTTTAAAGCAGTGGTCAGTAATGACCATTTGGAAGATCTGCCTTCTTACAAAGTTTAGTTCCAACCATCATCTACCATATCTGATCCCACTTTTCTCAACACTATAAAATTCATTCATGATGCCATTATTCATGGGTTGTTTAATTTATAGACCTTCTTACCACATGAATTGTTTTGTTTAACGGTTTGTGCAGAGCAGTGGACTGCATTGTTTTGTTTTTGTCTCTTAGGCAACTATTCATAAACTTCGCTCTGAGGGAGTAGAACTCAATGAGACACCTGTTCCTCCTGTTAAAAGAGGAACATGCCCACCTGAGAATGACCCTCAGTGGACTCTGTACAGGTACGCACATGGCATTACAAGGTTAGGCTTATCTCTCAGACAACACCACAACTTTGTAATAGAACTGCCCACATAGAGAAGGACATCAAATAAAATTAATTGTATACAGTAGGAGTTGAATTGCCATTTTAACGCATTATAAGATTGTGAATATCATGTTAAAATAATATTTGAAAATCCCTTTCTGAGATGCTGCTGAGATGACATAATGTGTCTCCAGCATTCTAAATAAGTTGATATCAGTATTCTGCAAACGTTTATATGTCTTGGAAATATCATTAATGATACGGTCGTTCATGTTAGAAGTAAATACAGTCTGGTCAAACTATTAGGCCTAATAGTAGATCTATTCCGTGTGTTCCACTGTTATTTCTAACATGAAATTTGGTCACATGAGGGTTAACAGAAAAAAGAAAAAAAAATTACCTTGCAAATGTCTGAGCAACTTCTAAAAATATTTGACTGCCCCAAATGTTGCATGTCATATACTAGTAATTCTATATACATTATATATCTTCAGAATACATGAATAGGAAAAAGTCTAAATGTGTGCATTAGTGTGAATATTGTTATATTCTGATTACAATCAACATATTATCGTGCATAGAATCAGATCACTGATAAAACTAAAGATACACCCACATGATAATAGAAATTCACCCACATTCTGCCCACACGTAAAACAAACAGCTTGTCATATCTCGTGGCACAACGATGGACGATGTTTGCCTGATTGTCGAAGTGGAAAAGGTTCCGAGCTTTACGACCCCCGACACCATTTATACAGCTCTCCAACTAGGGGAATTTTATTAATTGATCAACGTTAAACAGTTAATATCTCTCTCGAAATAAAAAATTAAATCGCCAGAGGTGTAAATTCACTTATTCATAACTGATAATCGAATGCTGGAGTTGCCAAAAAGAGATTAAAATCGAAGTGAGCTGTTGCTCTTTCTCCTGCCAGTAGCACTACAGAAACGCATTTGAGACGCAGCCGGTGTGGATTGACTCTGGTCTGATGTGGATTTGGGGTTATGCTTACAAAAGGAAAATTAGTCATGTAAAACACGTTCACAAGCACTTCTGTTCACATAGCCATCTCATCATGGTAAATACTCAGCCTGTTTCACACTCAAGTCAACATCTAAAGACAGGAAATTGGTGTGTCCCATCCAACACAGCATGCATTTAATGACTTTTTCAATTATAACC
>JAOUQW010000038.1:17843598-17862609 GCA_028565825.1 Olivaichthys viedmensis | reverse complement strand
AAAATGAAGCACCTGAACTTCACCAAGCGTCATTGAAACTACAATTGGAATTGTGTTTTGTGGTCAGATGAGACCAAAATCGAACTTTTTGGCTCTGCACACAATCGGCATGTTTGGAGATAAAAAGGCACTGCATACAAGAAAAAGCCCCCATACCCACTGTAAAATATGGAGGTGGATCATTGATGCTTTGGGGCTGTTTTGCAGCGAGTGGTCCCTAATAATCATCCAAATCAACACAGAAATGGTTTAAGGAACATAAAATCAAATGTTTTGGGACAGCCATCACAGTCTCTGAATTTGAACCTGTCGTCTAAATTAAGGAGTTCAGTCCACATGCACAAACCCGAGAATAAAATGCAGCTTTAAATGTTCTGCATGGAGTAGTGGTCCAAGATCCTCTGCAAGGGTTTCCAACCTTCTTAGGCATTACATGAAGAGACTTGATAAATAAATGTTAATTATTCCAGTTGGTCAGCAGCTGGTTACTTGTATAGCGCCATTATGTTTACAACTGCACTGTGTAAATGCCTGACCCAACTAAGTGACTTAGTGGAACATGTGTATGTCATGGCTGTGGGCAACAAAAGTCAGGAGGTATTATAGGAAAGTCTAAATGCATCCTGAGGTATTTCTGTGTGAAGTTTGTTAATCTCTTTCTACCTCTCCACCTTATTCAAAAGCCTCTTAATAAAAATGGCATGTAATGGGAGTCCTCTAATAGAAATGACTCAGGATTTACATCCTCATAATCTCTTTTAAAATTCCAATTTTCTGCTGCATATATAGGGCTGGGGGACTGTTTTTAAACGTTGTGTCATTAATTTATTAATTTCCACCCCCTGGGCCCCATGTACATGTAAATTGTTCAATTAAAAGCTACTAGCATTCACTAACAAATGCTTGCCTGTACACTTTGACTCATCAGGGGCTGAGAATTTCTGGAAACTTAATATAGATTGAAAAAAAGAAGCAACACTATTTGTCGCATTTATTTTACCCTTTTAACTACATAAAGCACAATCTAAATTAAGTACATCTTCTTCCAGCTCCTAACAGAACGACATAATATTCATAATGTCATAATGAGCCCTGCCTTTGCTTTTCATTATGACTTTCACGTCATCATGATTTCTTTTACTTTTCATTATTAGTTTCCCAAAACATGGATTCTGACACTATAGACGTAGTCTGTTATTATTAAAGCAAATTCAGCAATTGAAACAAGTACGCTAAGGTTTGCATGTGATTATAAAGCTGTTGGATCAGGCAACATTGGCTTAGGATGCTACATGTAGGCTGCTTAATATAGTCTAATTAAATGGAAACACTCATATACTTAAGGCATTTATCTGTAATAACTACATTTTCATTTACAGTATTTGGCAGACGCCCGTATCCAGAGCCACTTACAGAAGTGCTTTGTAGTCTCCATCAAGAAACATATCCTCACGCTAGTACAAATAGGCCGTGGTCTAAGAATACCATTAAGGAGTTGGTGTGGGAGTTAGTACAGGTATGAAAACAAAGTTCAAGTCGAGTTTCTTTTTTCCTGTAGAGTAGGTTTAGTGCTCGCTTAAGTGCTTAGTGAAGGGGTGGGTCTTCAGTCTTCGTTTGAAGGAAGCCAGTGACTCAGCTGTTCGGACAGCTAGGGGAAGTTGATTCCACCACCTGGGTGCTAGTTCAGAGAAGAGTCTTGATGCATGTCTTCCTTGTGTCTTGAAGGATAGCGGGTCAAGTTGAGGCGTGCTTGTGGCTCGATGTGAACGTGGTACAGAGCGGGGTTTGATAAGTGTCTTCAGGTAGAAGGGGGCTGGTCCATATTTGGCTTTGTAGGAAAGCACCAGTGTTTTAAGTCTGATGCGGGCAGCTACAGGAAGCAGCAGGGAGGGAACGCAGCAAAGGAGTGATGTGGGAGAACTTGGGGAGATCAGTTGCAGGGGTCTTATTGTGAACATGGGAAGACCTGCCAGGAGCATGTTGCAGCAACAGATTGCACAGAAACCCACCATTGATGATGTATGATGAGATGTGTGTGTACTCACATTTGCACCCATGCTGCTTTTTATTATTATCAAGGTTTTTTCAGCACAACAGCTATGAGAAGAGTTTAAGTTTCAATAAACTTAACTTCCTTACTTTGGATCTCCATTACCTTATTTTGACTTCTGCATTTTACCATTATGTCAGGAAAAGATAGGGTCCGGAGTAGCTATTTGTCATTCGAAACATTATTTTGCTTGGAAAGAGCAGGATGAATTACAGTGTGCTATGAAATGTTCTGTGTTGACATAGTGTATAATCCTCTGGGCTACAAATATTTGAAGTTCTTTTTTCTCTCCCCTTTCCCCCTCATCCTCAATCCACACCACATGGATTTTTTGACTCATTGATGTGTGGATATTTTCTCTTAAATTCTCTACTTTTAGAATTATGTAGATGAATGCCTAGGCTGGCATTATACATACAGAGCAGCAAAAGTTCAGCAAACTTTTACTCAGTCACCGATGCTAAATGTCTTTTGGTGTGTGAGAAATCGTGATAGAGTTTATTATTATTGTTGGTTTCAGACAAAGCTAGTGCTGTCATTTAAAGTTCCCAGTCAAATGGTGATTTCCTGTTCTAACACTGCATCCTGTTGATGACAGTTGAAAGTGACAACAAAAAAGAGACCAGAGGTGGAAAGTCAGCCAAAGGGAAGGGAGATCAAAGTAAAGCCATCAAAGTGGTGAGTCAACTAAATTAATCTGGCTATGGCTGACAAGGTGGTGGAATATTACTTTTACGTGTCCTCACAGCAGTCAGTTATTTAACTGACCCTGCCTCCGCTTTTAATCTCAATCAACTGCTTAATGTATTTTCTCTAATGATGCTGTGTGGTTTGGTGCCCAGCCATTTTTCTCTCCTGTCAGCATGAGCGGATGGCCTCGCTTTGCTTTGCCTTTCTTCCTTTGTCCTCCTCATCTTCCTTTCAGATGCCCTTTCCATTTTTTGCACTTTCTTTCCCTCTATCAGCTTTTCGTTTAACTCTAGACCTTCTGCCAAATGCAATGCAGCTAATTATTGAGCTAACTCTTTCACGAAGTTACTACCCTTGTTTTAATCCATATTCAACATTGTGTGCCCCCTGAACAAGTTGTGATTAATGTGTCTTGTTTTTCCTCATGCAGGCACCAGTGAACCGTATCTTACCTGCACACTCTCTCCCAGTGGACACACACAAGTTCAAATGTATCCTCACTTTTTTTGTGTTAGCTCACTTTGCAGGGTTTTTTGTCATGTTTGATACCTCAGGTGACAATCATTTTGTTCCAGTTTTACCCCCCAAAACCAAGGCCCATAATTCCTACATTATGCAGTGATAGATAATACTTGTGGAATGCACAGGAAATTTCTGTTTGGTCATGATAAGTTCTGTTTTTCTTTAACACTTGTCTACAGATATTGTCGATCCACACAATGATGGCGGAGATAGTAGTAAGTACAGTCAAATGTTTTTGCTTAGTGAGGCTGTCAGGAACCAGTATGCTGTAAATAGAAGCTAATATGCTGTAATTCCTTTCATTTACCCAACGTCTACCCAGCTTGTCTGTCAGGTCAGGTTTTTTATCATTAGGCAGCATTTACATGAAATGTGAAATTCATGAGGGTCATGAATTAGTAGAGAATTACCATAATCACTCATGTTCATTTGCAGCATGTCATGGAAATGGTGTAACACAACAAATGCAAATCATCCTCAAAGCTGACAACTGATGTGACATATCAATTTTTTATACATTTTTGGAACTCTCACAGCATCTCGTAGATGCTTTATCTGAAGCAAAGTGCTTCTACACTGAGCTGGGTGTAAATATTACATGATTCAGGAATGACCTGCGAGTTTGTGGAGGTGGCGCCTACTGAGTGTGGATTAATCTTGCTCCTACCAAGATTTATAGGAGTAATTCCTCGAGGTGTGCTTTTGTGGTTATGGGTCCTCATTCTGATATCCTCACTACCTTTGGCCAGCTCAGATGTTGGGTATTGGTTTGGGGCTTTTTTGGTGGTTATATTCCACAACAGAAACATCCAGTTTTTTTCTCACACTGAACATTTTGGCAAAAAGACGAATGTCGTAAAGCTCTTGTGGAATCCCACATGACTACATTTATATTGTTTTGAAAGGCTTATATATCACTTTATACTATTTTAAGGCGAAACCAACCTGTAACATTATCAGTTCTAAACTATAAACAAAGCCATGATAGGCACGAGGGACTGCAGTGAATTTTTAATAGTCGCATTAAGCTCCTGCCAAAGCACACATCACTGTCCACTAGCTGAGAAGTTTACCCAAGTCCTCAGGGACTCTTCGCAGACCTTTCTGGAACACAACTCTCTGAGCAAGTTAAAATGGACTGATTCACTGCAGTAAAATATATACTTTTGCTTTGACATTGTGAATATCGGTAGCACTTTTATTGTAGGAGGCCTTGTGCAACCTCAGCCGACAACTCTGTCCTTAAGAAACATCGCTATCAAAAGCTTAAATATCTGCTGTAGCCTCCTGTGGATGTAGTGTGACTCATGTTTAAGTTGCTTGACCTCTTCTCGCCCTTGCTGTGATTGAAAGGGCAATAGGGCAATACTCGAGTACTACACTTAGCTGGATTTATAAGCCTATGTCTGCACCACTTTTACGTGAGATGCCTGCAGTGGTGCAGTGGTTTTACTGCAAAAAGATGGCTGTGCTGGGACAACTCTCACTATGATTAATACTCTGTATGTAAAACCCATCTGAGTGGGGCCTGTCCATTGCTCATTGGCCTCCCATCATACTCTTGGGCTATGTTTTCCACTGGCACATTCTGGCAGTTATAAAATCATTTTCAAACAATCTTTATTAAACCATTTTGTACTTATCTCGAGTCAGCTGAGATCACTGTCTGTTGTCTGTGCAGTCTAAGAAGTAGTTTCAGATCAGCCAATTTTTGTTTAAAATAAGGAACAAGCTTGGGATATTGTTATCCAGAATGACAAAAATACTGACGTAGACATGTTTCCATGACAGACAATACACATCTAGTTACAACAATTTTAGAGGTTTGGCCTATAATGTCTTCACATTTCCACATCACCAGTTAGGCCTCTTTTTTCCAGTTAGCTCTTTTCTGTTCACACTTCATTCTGTGTTAAATGCTAATCTCTGGTCATATGTCTTTATTAGCTCCTCTCAAAAAGCATGAAGTATTATTAATTGAATGCCTCTGGCTCTGGGTAATTAGAACAAAAATAACATGTTCGACTATCGATTTATTGATGGTGATAAGTTTGAATATTATGTAGGAGGCTGCCTTGCATCAATGTAAAATATTGTATTCTACTATACTAGAAGGCAACAATCCAGCCGAGACTATGAGACATATTCTAGAGATGTACTCACAACAGTTCACAGCTCTCTGGCAAGGGGTCATAGGAAGTGAGCAGTCCTGCAGGTGAGTACTGGCCTATGATACATAAGTATGCTTTGCTGCTTACCATAACGCAGCACACCTTTTTGAAATATACTATGTGTTTCTAAATGACACCGGTGTTCTCTCTTAGTCCTGAAGATTTGGAGCATCTGCTCACAAACTGCAGTTCTTTTATCTTCTATGGTGTAGAACGCTTTCTCACCGACATCTCTCCTGCCAGACTAGCCAACCTCAACCTGAGTGGTAAGCCCCCAAAATACACCCTCCATCTCTTTTCTCTTTTAACCCACAAAGATTATGAAATGTACAGTATATCAAATGTTAAACAGCAACCAGGGATTTTTCCAGCCCTTATTTTTTATTCCTTCAAAAAAGATTAATTTTCCACTGTATTTTCAAATTGATGACCAGAGTGCTTAAGTGTTTAGCAGAATGTTTTAGTTTTAACCACAACAATGGTGACAACTGATGTGACATACATTTTTTATGTATTTTTAGAACGTTCACAACATCCCTCACAACATTGATGCTCCTTTGCTTTATCTGAAGAAAACCTGTGACATGATCAGATGAATTCCCATAATCCCTCAGTGGTCAGAATACGTGTTGTAATATATTCATGTTCATTTGCATCATGTTGTGGAAATGGTGTAACACAACAAATGTAAATCATGCTTAAAGCTGAGGGATGTTTCAGATTTTGTGTACAACAGTGGTGACAACTGATGTGACATATCAAGTTTTTATACATTTTTGGAACTCTCACAGCATCTCGTAGATGCTTTATCTGAAGCAAAGTGCTTCTACACTGAGCTGGGTGTAAATATTACATGATTCAGGAATGACCTGCGAGTTGCTTTGTGGAGGTGGCGAGGAACCAGGAACAGCTGGTAACAATCAACCTAATTAGACAGGGCGGACTAGACTCACAGAAACAAAAGCGCGTGTCAGCCATCGCCGTGGCAACCAGCCCTCGCGCGGTCTAACGCACCGCAGCGCGAGGCGGCGTGCGCGTGACAGTAAATATACCAAAATTCAACTTTTCTCTGCAGCAGTCGCTCATCATGCAATATCACAATCAGCATATAAGAAAAACTACATAATGCTCAATTCTGTCAATTGATTTCCAGTACAGCTGATAGTAAATCACCATGGAGTTATGAATAATAAAAAACAAAATTCTGAAAGGACAAGGTAGGCCTTGTTGCCTATTAAAACCTTATGAATCAGTATAATACCAAGAGGAAACAAAATCAACAAAAACTAGTCATCTAACATCTTACACTAATTATACAGTTTATTATTTGACATTACTAAGCCACACAATGCCTTACTGTGTAAACTTTTGTACTTCCAGACAAAACACACTACTGTAAGAATTGTTATGGTCTATTTTACTTCTACTAAAACCACAATGTTTGATATACATGCAAAAAATATACTAATTTCAAGAGAAGCCAAGTTTTTTTTTTTTATAGGAAAGTGATGTCAGAATTTTGTTAGCATTTACATATCAAACAATGGCATAACTGGGTAGCCTAGGAGGTAGAAAAATGTTCAACAACACATGCCATTACAGTTTTAGAAGGTTTATAATATAGGACGTGAATAAGCTCTAGAATTATAAGGGTCCTTAATACCACAGACACTAATATATGTGGTATTAGTGTCTGTATCCATTGAGAAAAAGTGCAAATAGTACACATCTGTATGTGTACTTGAGCTCTTTAGAATGTTTTGTTTGCTCCCTAATAATAATAACAATAATGGGAAAAGCATGATGGGTGTAGCATTACCGTATTATTGCTGCCTGTCAATGACAATTATTATCATTAAATTGGGAGATGTCTGGGAGTACACTAATACATCTCCCACTAATGAACCAGTGGGTGATGAAACGTAATGGTTATGCAACAAGAATCATTTTTATAGCATCAACGTGAAATTTCTCAGATTTAAACCAAAGTAGGCTGCCAGACATACAGAAGTGATTTAAGCCATGTAAATCAATTATTCATGACATTTGAGATTGCATATGTAGTAACATTATGTTGAACTGTGCTGGAATCAGTGAGACTTATGGGAAAATGTATGGCGATTTTCCATTATTTTTCCACAGGTACTTGGAAAGCTATCGTTTTATCATACAGTGTTATTTACATGTCTTTTCCCAGTGTGCTGTAGCTTTTAGGTTAAATATCATAGTTATAAAAGTGCAGGCATTCCAATATTTAGTGTGGAAAAAGTAGGAGAGTGAGAGACCAGAGACCAGGAGGTCACTTAAAATCTTTTATGGAGATCATGTTTTCACTTTTATAAAATTTGTCACATATAATATTATAACTTGATGATTTGACAATATCAAGTTTTGCGGACATATTACTACTTATTACAGTTGGTCGGTGGTGAAAAGGATTTGTCACATCGTACACCGGAACCAAGCTCACAGTCGTGTACACTATTGCGTTGTTTTGATGCTTACTTTATCCCCTCTTCAGAATGCCAGATGGCTATTCTCTTTGACCTGGTTCAGAACGACACTAGTATGCGGCGTCAGTCTCAACGGGATATCCAGAAGAGGTGAGAAGAAACACTTGGTGCCATCTGTGTAATATTTCAGGACATCACTGCTTTAGAAGCAGTGACCTCATTGACTCATGCAGGCTTATGAAACAAATGGGTGCCCTCACCCTAGGTTGGCTGTAATGTTTAGAATATGATATGATGAAACACCTATCACCAGGCTTGATTTCCCCTGTCTGTCTTTCACTGTGGCTGTGTGCTGCAGTAAGGCCCACCTGGCTCTGGAGTCTCCTTTAGAGTGTGTGTATCTGCTCACCTTCGGTGGAGTTCACTCCATAATGCTCAACCAGTGGTCCAGCAACACTGTGACTAATGCTCACAACTTGGAAGCTATCATGGAAAGTAGGTCTTAGGATAGCTCATACACCAGCACACACACATACAAACTCAGAGACAGACACATGCAAACACACACTGCTCTTACAGATTTGTAATATATCAACAAGTGTGTGTCTTTTGCTGTGATGTAGATCTCCTGAAAACAGGGCTGACGTCTGGCCAGGCTGTCCATACTTTGCGTAGGAGAGCAACACAGGTCACAGAAAGAAATGGGAATATTCTGACCCAGAGAGGTGAGAATGTGTGGCTCAGAGCAGATTATTATGTGGCATTTTATATGGGCTGTATTTGTATCCAGTTTGAGTGTATTTCATTAGCTGACTCTTGTTAAATTATTGTTATTAATCCTCCCATTCTCATGTCCATTGTCTCTACCTCTTTCTCAGAGGCTGAATATGCCCTGGATGAGGGTGCTGTACCATGCTGGCATTCACCCTCTGCTCTCAACTTCACCATCTATGGGTTACCTAATTTAGTTGTTACCTGAATCTCTTGAGAGGTTCTCAATTCAGCTCTGGGAATCTTAGACTATTGCAAAGAATGTTGAAAATCATCTAATAATATTATTGCCCCTGGCTCTAACTATTGACACAAACAGACAAAATACCTCATAAAAGCAGTCATCATTTCCTCATATCGCTTACTCAATTCAGCTTTTTCTATATCTTAATATAATCTACATCTTGCCGTCTGTTTAATGGCTCTTAATAAAAATGCATTTTCAGTAGGCTTTGGCCCTAGTGCTCCAGACAATGTTGGAGGAAGTGAAAACATTTATTTTAGGTGCCTATGGCCATGGACTGTTTTTGGGTTGAGCCTGGTTCTATTAAAGAATCACAAGTGTGTTTGAGTTTATATATGGATTTACCACAATTTTTAAAGAGATGGGGCTCACAAGTGGCGCAACAACAAAGCATTATAGCTATCGTCGGGAGATCACGAGTTCGAATCCCGACGATGCCACAGCCATCCGTGGACGGGAGTCCAAGAGAGCATAATTGGCCGTGCTCTCTGGGTGGGACGGATGGCATTACTCTCTCTCCTGTCAATCATAGCGACACTAGCTAATTGTGGGCATCTGTGAGCTTATGTATACGGAAGAGGGCAGTGAGCGCTTTCCTCCGAATGTGTTCAGCTGCTCTGTGACATTGCATGAGCAGCAGTTCGAAAAGATGCAGTAGTTTGCTTCATGTGTCTCGGAAGAAGCATGTGTTAGTCCTCACTCTCCCCGGTTGGTAGCTGTCATCCAGCAGGGGAGAACTAGCTAGTGGGTGGGTATTGGCAATGACCAAATTGGGAGAAAAATGGGGTAAAAATCCAAAGAAAGTAATAAAATATGGGTTTGTTGCTGTGGTGTGATAGCATGTGGGTTGTAATGTTACCTTCTTAATAAAATCTCGTATTAATTAAGCATTTAGTGTCAGCTTGTGGATATTTACACTGGAAGATAACCAGTTCTACACTCCTGCCTCTTTATACCATACTCGCTTGATTTAGTTGATTAGGAGCTACTAACAATGTAATATTACAAACCATCTCCATTTATATTTGTAGGGTACATTCGGTTTGTGCGTGTATATGTGTGCATGTTTTAAAGATAGAATGTTCGTTTATACTGACAACCGTTATGTTAGGCATCTCCCTTTTATCAAGTTTGGCTTGTCCATGCTTGATTCTTATCTCGTATCTATGGGTTCCTGTCTTGTCTCTGTAACTCTTTATGAGTGCATGGAGACCAGCTGGAAAGACAAAACTTTTATTATAAACAAATGCAAAGGTCAAGAGCTGTCTCTCACAAAAGGGAGAAAAGCAAGCACAGAATCCAGGACTGAGTCCGAGTCGTGAATAAGTCTGAAAACAGGATGGAAAGCACTTCATCAACAACAGGTAAGGGCAACTAGATTGGACAGATCCCCCTATCTGCAGTGTAAGAGTTTCACGTGATGAAAGCCTGCCATGTGTTCTAATTTTAAAAGATGTGTGTGGTTATCTGCCTTAAAAGAAACACACGTAATTAGTGATTCTTTCAATTAAATTTAGCCTGGTTAAGGTTGATTATTAATGCTATTTCAGAAGGATGTGTTTATCAGAATATGCAGTGCAACAAGATTACCTATAATCCCCAAATCCGCAGTTTTTTCAGAAAATTCAACTCACTTTTTAATCAAAGGGTTTTTAATTAGGACACATTTCCCGACACAGAATCCTCTGGCTTGTGGAGGTTGGATAACATTTCCTCTTTAATAGGGCATCGAACTCTGGCTTTTAAAGACTGTGTGGAATTCATTAATATCTCAAGAAAGGGCTTTAAGATTTAAGCAGTGCCAGTTTGAATTATGAAAGTGTTTGATATGTTTTTAAGGTTGTTCCAGAAAGAGCAGTCATGCAAAGGGCAGGAGACACAAGGAGTCGCTCAACAGCAACGAAGGTAACCTGCAGTGCAGTGGTTGTTGTTCAGTATTATTCAGATTTTGTTTTATATTACTGTGGCATATCTTTTGAAAGTTATTTTAAGAGTTATGGTTCCATGAAAATAGTAACCACAGGCTTACTTCCAGAAAAAGTAGTGGGATGAAGGGAAATCAGACCTTGTCTGAATTCCCTGCTTTGCAGTCTTCTTAAACTTCATCTGTTTCTTCTCTGTGAGCAAGGGTGTGTCATTTCTAATTTTGGGATTTCAAGGAGTTCTTGCAAACCCCTAACGAACCCTTTATAACACTCATCTTTGCAGTCTGCATTATAGCAGATGGGTATCAACCAGCAGTTATCATATCAGGACCTTTTATGTTCTGTGCAGTCATGGCAGATTGATAATGTTTTAACAGGGATCGATAAGGTGGAAAGTGTAATTTGTGAAGTTAATTATTAGACCTCATTAGATCATTTGCTTAAGATCACTTAATTCACAAACTAAAGTGTAAATTAATGCCATGTCTCCAAGTGAAAGAAAAAAACATTCATTAAGGGCCATCTGTGAACCTGGGGCTCTACAATGATATTTTGTAACACAAGACAAGTTCACCCAGGACTATAATAATTGCTAAACTAAACTATGAGTAAATTTAATTGTATCCAAGGGTAGGGTGTATGGCCTGTAATTATAATCAATGTGTAACCCATACTGTGGTGAAAAATAATAAGTTTTTCCTCCAGTCCAGCCTCTGTTTTATAATACTTGTCAGCCTCCAATTTTCATCTAATAAAATGCTTTTACTTTCTTTACTGTACAGAAGCCAAATGCTGTGCATGTAGGATTGAATGAATGAGTGAATATATACAGTATACTGATGATTGGCTTGCTCATTAGGGATCTAGAGCTACATCCGGATTTCTGTAAAGCTGCTTTGTGACAATGTCTTTTGTCGAAAGCGCTACACAAATTGAAGTGAATTGAATTTTTGTAATAATTCACCTTCCCTGACTCTTCCCACTCTTCACTTTTTCTGTTCTGCGGTGGATTTGGCCTCTTTGAAGTTGGGCCTTAATCACCTTAAATAAATCTGTCCTGTGTGGTTAATAACAGTGTAAACATGTATTGATTTCTGTCTATGTGTGCCTAATAAAGAGGTTGTTTGCTTAAATCTCTTAAAGTCCTATTAAATCTCTTGAATAGGAACTTGTAGATGTATTCTGTATCTGTATTGTTTTAGATAAGAGGGAGCTACAGGCTCTACGGCGGATTGTCCATCAGCTGACCGAGAAAAAGGAGACCCAGAAGAGAAAGGCTCACGAGACAATTCGCAAACAGAGGTTACCCACCTCCATTAGCCATCTCACCTTTGCACCCACAGTTTGACCGGATTTGGGTAAAACCCTAGCTTCCTGATGCAAGGAAGAACAGCACAGCTCTGAAAGCTCTTTGGAGGCTTTGTCCTCACTCTTAGTCAGATAGCCCCCAACTCAAATGGCTTCTCTTGAGGAGTACTATTCCACTAAAGTTCCATACAAACCCACTGGTTCTGAGTTGGTCAAGCACGGTACAAAGAAGACTCCACCATGTCTCAGCAAAAACCCAGAGACTAAGACTGTACAGTTTACACTGCTGGACTGGAGCGCAGCATACTGCCTACTGTGGACTACGATCAGGGCCAGATTACCTGTTTGTATAAGGTTATTTTCATCTATGGCAATCTCTACAAGTGGTGCGTCCTGGTCACTAAAAATAATAAACTACAAGTTAGACTCCAAGTTGTCCTGTTAATAGGTTGGCTAGTTGTCTTACTTGCTCAAGAACGTTTTCCAATTGTAAAACCAGTATACTCTTCACCATTTGATTTTTGAAATTCTGGGACAGGAATGCTTCACATAACAAGTTAAATTCACTGCTTTGTACCTTTATTAAAATAATATGTTGCACCTCTTGAGCAGGGTTGCTTAACTGTGATCCAGGAGTACAGTTTAGTGATTTTAACACTCTAACATTTAATATGGTTGTTGACTACTTGAAGTTAAACCAGATGTGTTAGAACACTGAACTCTGGCCTCCCAGGACTGCAGTCAGTGACGTCTGCGCTATGTGTTGTTTTGTGGTTAAGAGTTTATGAGATCCTAAACTTCACTAATACCTTTCCATGCTATCTCTGCCAGGCACCAAGTATATTCTCCTATGCTCCTTATTTATAATAATAATACATTTCATTTATAAAGTGCAAAGTATTACTGAGTTGACAGACCCAAATACCCTTTATTCTTGCCTGTTTACAGCCAGCTGATTGGTTCTCTGGAGGCAGAGAGACAAGGCCTACAGGCAGATCTTGAGGGAGTCGGTTGTGCTCTGGAAGGGGAAGGGCTTTTAAGCCAGTCCAGTAATCATCCAGTAATCATCTGCATCATCACAGTGACTTTGTGGATGAAAGCATCGCTCAAGAAAAAACAGACCATTGCTGCACTACAGAAAGAGTTATGTTGCCAGTGTTAGATTAAAAAATAGCATTCTTTGTTATGCATGCAGTCCCACACGAATTTACATAAACAGTGGGAGCACTGTAAGCAATACAAATCAAGGGTGCAGACCCAGTGTAAACATAGAATGCAGTCAACTACAGTTATGGAAATGAGCAAAAATGAGTAGCAGATTTTTAAATAGCAGTTTTATTTCAACACATTCAACACACATTATATTGTTTTCCGAAAATAAGGTTTTTTAAGTAGTGCAGTTATTCTCTAAGGTTTCAAAATCATCATTACGACATTCAACCGCTTAAGGTAACCACAGTCAGCTGGAGACTAACGAGAGACAATAAACTCACAGCTGACATGTCCAATAAAGCAATTAATTCTTTTCAAGGTGAATTTTGTGCCAAAATTCAATAATCAATCAGCGCTATTCATGCGGTAATCAGTGGCATTAGAGAGGCGCTAGCGTCATCCGTCGACATTTTGCAGAACCCTCTTGGCAAGCTATATGGCCACTTGAAAGCTGTTGAGAACTCTACGACCGCCGCTGGAGAGACGGTGACTGCCTTTGACACTACAGTTTCAAAACTTAAAACTGAGGTCAAGGGGCTCTAGCATAAATGCAAAGATCTTGAAAACAGATTTAGGAAGAACAGTATCAGATTGGTTGGAATTACAGAGGGCTCAACCCTGACTAAATTTGTCTCCCTACAGAAAGTCTTGGGTCTGGAAGAAAAGCTACTCCTAGATAGAGCTCATCGATCCTTAAAGCTGAAGCCCAAGCTTTGACAGTCTTTAAGGCTCTTTGGGATCAGTGTCCATTTTTATACCGTTTGTGAATAAATCCTACATTTTGCTCAGCCGGGTGGTCCTCTGTTCTTCAATGGAAAACCAATCTTAATCTTTGCTGATCTCACAGCTAAGGAGAACGGCATTTGGAGAAGTTAGAAATTGGGACCAACCGCCCTCTCCTGCGCTGCCAGGGAGTGGAGAGAGGACCTCGGCCGCGCAGGCGCGTAGAGGAGCGATGACATCCTTGGCGGGGGAAGGAGGCGGAAGGACGTTGCCTTCCCCGAAGCCCGGGGGTGGAGCGACTTCCACGCTGGCCTCTGGTGGTGCAGGGACAACCACGGCGCAGCTTACCCGCCTCCTGGGAGGCTTGTAATCTGGACTGGGTCGGAGCCTAGCGGCTTCTGTGGCTGGCCCGGAAGCGCGGCAGATCTGCCTTCGCCTTTCTCCGGTGGCACGATTGGACACTGTGGAGATCAGCGTGGAGGGCTTTTAGTACAGACACTAACCACGCAGACACGGACGGGAAACAGGTGGATGCACTTCACACAGGGCGGGACTAGACAGATACAAACACACACACACACATGGCTACTGGCAGCCTTTGCCATGGCAACTGGCACGTGCCGCCAGCAGGGGAGTCCCACGGCCGGAAGACCATGACAGGAACGTCATCATAACCAGGAATTATTTTTGGTATACCATGAGCAGGTAAAAATCAATATTGCCGAATTTACAAAGAATTTTTCCAAAAAATCACATCTCTCCTCTTAAATATCTACACAGAATCATGTACCAAATTTATTTCTTCCTAAGTCATTAAGATAATCTTCTATTTTAATGCTGCTTAAAGAGGATAAAGATCCACTCTGCTGTGTCTCATATTGTCTAGTTTCTCTACTAAATGCAAATGTTTAATTGCTTGCCCAGGTACTAGCCTCTCATCCAAAAACAGTGTTTCTTTGCATACATTTTTTTCATTTCCTACTAAAGATTACTCATGATTTGACATATATTGGAATCTGTGTTATGAGTAGATTTTACAAACTGTTACCTTCATTCGCTTAAGTGGAGCAGAACCTTCAATGCTGGGCACCACTGTGTCACTCAGTTGTAGCAGAATTAACCTAATTTTTTAAAAAGCATTCTTCCAGAGTCCACATACTTATTTCAGTGCATTCTGATATTTATTTTTTAAGTTTTGGTTGACTTAAATCATCAACATATCATTTCATCCCATATTCGGAAGGACAAATCTCCCAGAATTGTAAAAAAATCTTAGAATTATCAAAATCATCAGGGTACTGCCAAATTTTACAATTTCCTACTGGGCTTCTAACATACATTCCATTTTACAGTATGAGGATCCAGGTACAGATATTACCCCATGGTGGGTGTTAGAATCCCTTTCATGCGCTCCCTCTTCATTATCAAGCCTGGTTTACTCATCTACCATTTCAGCTTCACAAACAATTTGTTAGTTAAGTCAACTGAAAAGACTGCAACTCAAATAAGACACCACTACGGCTTGCACTCACTATCTCTGGAATCCCCTATTCAATGTTAACCATTTCTTTACACTTCAATACTACATAATATCCTCTAAACTTGGCAGGAGGGCCTCAAAACAATTATTATCCCTTTATTGCAGCAACTGTTTAAAGGTGTGGTGTACCATCTAAGCATTTTTTCTTATTATCAAGTCCATTTTCTCAGTTTCCAAACCTTCCTCAATATAACCTTCTAGATTTAATTTTAGCCTGGCCGGCAACTTTAAAAGTGAAATTTCAGTTATCTATAGCAGGCATAGGTCTTTCCAGTCACTTTTTCTTTCAAGCATTGAGGCACAAGGAGAGCAGGATATAGGTGACAGCTTTCCAGATGAAGTTTGAGATTCTATCCTAAGTACTATTCACACATCTGCCATATATGTGAGACATGTACTCATGCAATGTAAAATCCTGAAGACACATTAGACCAAACAGAAACTGTTGAAACATTTTTCTCAAATTTAGTCTTCTTTCAAGAACTGTGAAACATATCCAGTGCTAATGTCCAATGTGCAATGTCCAATGTCCTAAATACCGCCTACCTTAAATTTATGAAAAGCTCAATCTGACTGGCGTTCATAACTTTTTTAGGATGAGAGGCACAACACTGCCAGCATGTATTGCACTGGGTGCAAGATGGTCTTTACTTTTTCAAATTAGAGAAGATCAGATACTCCCTCAAGGGTTCTACTCAGAAATGTTACAAAGTATAGCAACATTTTCTTAAAATATGTTACTGAACATATAGAATTACCCACATGTCCCTGATATGCTGTGACATATTTATTTTTCCGTTTTATGTAGTACATGTTACCATAACACATCAGTTTGGTTCTAATTTTTCATTGCTTTTCTTGTTCTCTGTCACGAGGTGCTGCAGGTGCGCGGGTGCGGACACAAGCACGAAGCCGCTCTCACGAAATAACATCTTTATTTCAATGCAGATATCAGGGAAACAGACTAAGCACACCGCGACAGGCGTGCTTACACACAAACAACAGGAGACCACACAGGACGGACACAGGCGGGTATTTAAACACTTAGTAATGACGGTTGTCGTCATGGCAACCGCCACGCTATTGTCTCGCGTTTAGCCGGGCGCGTGACAAAATCAATATAAAAAAATCAAGCTAATTAAGTAAAATAATGAAAATATTTAAAAGTTGTTTTGAACACAGAATATAGACTGTGTTTAAATATTTACAATAGGCTCCTGTATCATCAACAAGTCGATGATGTCACGTCGTGTTCGTGGTTGACTGAAAGACACAATTGCGCAGCCGCTCAACAACATTTATTTAGACCTTTTTGAACATAAACTAAACAGGAACCACATCAAACTATAACGAAACAAAAACAGAGCTACATAAACACGGCACTACATGACATTAAAAACAATCAGCACTGAATACAGAAACACGGGGATACTTATAGGGGTACACAAACGGGAAACAGCTGAGCACACTTCACGAAACTAGACACACACATGAAGCGAATGGCACTCGTCGCATAGCGACCACATGCGTGGTCACGCACACTGCGGCGTGCGCGTGACAGATGACAGCTCAAAAATGTTTTTTTAAATGTATAATTATATAACAATATTTCCAGCAGTGGTTAGTAAGGCATAGGCAAGTGACACTAGCTATATTTTCAGGGTATATGGCTGCATATCATATAATTAATATTGGTTTGTTTTATCCATTGGACTGATAACACGTTTAGATAATGAACCCTTGCCCTTATGTTCCAAGTTAAGACTCTAAAACCATGGGATTGTGCACTACAATCCTGCTTTATTAGGCTTTGAGAAATTGAGCTCTTTGTTGCTTTGGACACCAGGACAAACGAGCTAAATCTAATTTTTGGTCCAACAAAAGGCCCACAAGTCACTTTCTTTATCACACTGATTCTATGCAGCGAGTCACTCTGTCACGCTGTCACATTGCTTCATACAAAAATGAAAAGGTTATAAATGAAAAAAAAACTCCCATACCCTAATATTCACTAAATATAAAGTAAGTAAATGGACTAATTACAATTTTCAATAATGTAGGCCAATCAAGGCTTCTTATATAATAATGTACTTGTATAATAATGTATAATAATTGTACTCATGCTGATTATGACACTGCTTTTCCTGCTTCTGGAAGTCACTGACACTGCTAACATTTAACAGAGGAAACAGAGGAGAACAACGCATAGCAGAGACATTACTCAAAAATGCCACAGACAGAGAGGACCCAAAAAAACGACTATAGGATGTAGGAAAAGACAAGTTAATGAAATAAAAAATGGACAGGAATACAGTTTAAGACAGCACTGGAGTAAAAAGCAGCTTCAAACAGTCGCTCCACATTTCCCACAAAGCCTGTCTCATCTCAGAAAGAACCGAAGTTTCGTTGTTCGTATTTCCACTCTGTTGTTCTCCGAGCAGCAAGTAAACACATCACCTAATGCGGCGAGTGCTTTTGTCTCAGGAATTACAGGTTCCATGTATTTGTGTGTGTGTGCTAGTAGGATAAAAGATGTTAAAGATTCTGGGGGCTCAAAGCCTGAGAGGCCCATAAAACTACTGTAGGATGTGGGAAATGAAAAATCAATGATACTAAAAACGTATTATATAGGTTGTTCTGGGCAATGTGTTTACATATGGAGACCAAACGTCCCCCTCAATGAAAAGCCTGAAAATTCTGATATAAACTTATGCTGTGGGGACATCGTCCTCATCACCATGCAGCTTTCACTTGAAAAAGTTAATATTTACTGTCATCACATCCATACACATGTATACAGTGGGATGAAATATCTTAGAAATAAAAGACAATACAGAGACTCTGTACACAGAACTAAAATAGTAAGTGTAAATCGAGTGACAATATAAGAAAAGACTCATGTACAAAACTACGGTTTTGAATGACAGCGCAGTAAAATATAATAAACACACAAGATAGTGTGGGGAACTACACATTGCATACTAACTAGGGACAACATATGTGTGGCGGTCTGAGAAAACCTGTCTTATGTTGCTGTGGCTGAATTATAGCAAATAATAATAACAAAAATCTTTTTTTATATTGCACTTTTAATTTTGAGTTCTAAATCTCAAAGTGCTTTGCATTTAAAAGATTTGAAAGTCAAAACAAAAAGTATAATATAAAATAAAGCACATTAAAGAGCCAATGTACAATCACTAATAAATTGACTGAAATACTACAAATCATGAAAAGTCTATTTAAAAAGATATGACACCCAAGATCTAAGAAAAAGTTAAACAAGTATGTTTTTAATCTGGATTTAAAAACACCTAAAGAGGTATCATTCCTAACGTTCTCTGGAGCACTATTCCAGAGTTTAGGGGCGATATAAGAAAAACATCTTCCACCGGCTGAGCTGCG
>JAOUQW010000038.1:17831894-17843498 GCA_028565825.1 Olivaichthys viedmensis | reverse complement strand
AGACAAGAAACGTAATCACACAAGCACGTGGCGGTCGTCGTCATGGCAACCGCCACGCTATTGTCTCGCGCTCAGCCAGGCGCGTGACAAGGATGGTCACTTGTTGCCCAATTTCCCTCTACCAAAAAATAAATAAAATAACACAAGAGCCCAGGTGCTTTGTGTTAATTTTATTGTTCAACTGGATTCAATCTAAATGGAAACAGAACCTGGAATGTGTCTTTGAACAAGTTTTGGAAATCTATCTGTGAGAATGCTTATAAATTCTCATTCAATAGCAGACACAGGCCAATTCAATATATAGTAACTCAAAGGGAATATTAAACACCTGAAAGGTTGCACAAAATATGTAATGCCTAAAAAATGTTACACAATGCCTCGAAATTGAAAAATATTAGGAGATGTTAATTGTTATTATTCAAATGACCAAGTATAAGCTCCCATTAGATCCAACATTTGTTCTTATTAGGAGAAACTCAATAGTACAACCTCTACAAAGTGTAAACCTAAGATCTAGTAAGATGGCTTTGATAGCAGAGATTTTGATTTTTGACTTCTGATTTGACATATCTTTGTAATTTATACTTGTATAAAAGGAAAAACAATAAACATATTGATTAGGAAATGTAATGCAATCTAGCAACGGAGAGTTTCATTAGAATGGTGCAAAATGAAAGGTGAATTACAGTAAAGTTTGTTCGCCAGTACTGGCGATGCTCTTGCAGAACCACTATTTTCAAAAAGACACACTACACAATAAGCAGGCATTTGGGTTAAATTATGAGGACCAGGACAAAGCACCCCATCTACCGTTCAATAGTCCCTCTGATCCCAAAGCCATCCACAAAAGTCCTTGGGTAATCCGCTATTGCGCCCGTTCAATGTGAGGATAACAGAAGGTGAAATGTGGATAAAATATAAAAATAATAAACTCCATCCGGTCCACTATGGTCTGTGAATGGTCTGGAGTTGCCATCATTATGTGGCTTGAAGTCTCACTCCAAATTCTTCTCTTACGTGGTTCCTCAGTAGGAGAACAAACTACATATAGATTTGTCTATCAGAATCTCTTGTAATCATCAAGAAGCATGTTTGTGCTCCGACCCTGGTCTTCCGTGAACACTAGACTATCTGACCCTAATACACTCATATGCTCTGTATGCCCTTTCATTGCTTCATGCATGCATACATTATTAGTGTATTAGATATTGTTGAATTGTACTTTACACCATGTTAATCCGCATGTATCTTACCCTGTAACTCTTGGCATTGCACTGAATTGTTTCATAGTCATGTGGAACTGTGCACTTGGACTGTACTTGCATTACTTGTATTTGCCTTAAGTTGCTTTGGATAAAAGCATCTGCCAAATAAATAAATATGAATGTAAACAATGCCAAGATAAAAATAAGACAATCAAAGATGGCTTTTTCCTGCAAACCTCAGAAGCGTTATTACGACAGGTGCTCAAAAGCTAAAGGAAAGTGCTTCCCCCCGGTGGCGCTGATTTAAATGTCTAAGCTTGTCCTACAATCTGGATTACTATCATGACAGGAACTCACAATTCTATCATGAATGCAATAAATTAACCTTGTGGAGAGATTAACTCGAAGCTATCTTAATAAATTCCACAAGTCCAGACTGTAATCTGTGTATACAATAGCTAATAAAGCAAACTACACAGTACAGGTACGTGTGTACTCCCGACAGTGCAAACAATGTAAATGTACTCTCAAAGATACAACAGTGGTCCTTAAGACCCAATTAAGTACCATAATGATGTTCCTCTACAATTTTTCTCTAATTCAAGGTACAAAAAACAGACCCTTGAGAGTACCACACCAGTGACCAGCATTTCTCCCCTAAAACCCCAGTTTAGTGCCCCTTTTCTAAGGGTGCATGCATACAAAGGACAAACAGCTCAGCCTTAACAGATAAACAAACAGTAACTCCTCTAGACAGAATGAGATACACAAATATCATCGTCCAAGTATAGTGAGTCAATAATATTCATGTATAGTGACTGAAAGACAATCCAGGCATATTAAGGATCACAACAATTGTGCACTGTAGACTATATATCTATATAAACACATAAACCACACACAGTATATTGTACATTGTAGTACAGTGACTATGCACAAACATGGAACAAACACGATCTCTTGATACAGAAAGAGGCCAGGTAAGATTATAAAAAATCTATGTGCATGATTTTTCCAAGACCAATTTGTTTAGATTATAATTTGTTTACCACGCTAATTGGCATGACAGAGTAGCATGGCTTCTAATGGGCATAACAGCTGGAAATGCAGGTTACTTAAGTTTAATTAAATGCACACAAAAAAAGAGGTTGTTCTTTCATGTCTTTTCCAATATGTTCAAGTGTTTTAATGTCTTTTCTGATGTTAGACATCACTCTTATGTATTTTAATCTCAATTCCACATGATTTCTTAAGAACAAGAAGCCTAATAGTAGGCATCAGCTGACGTGAATAACAGAGATGAAAGACAACTGCTGTAAAAACTTGTGCTACAAAAACTTCTGGAATGTTTCTAGAAAATTGTCTTCTTCTTTTGAAAGCATTCCAGTGTGTATGTATTTGAATGTGTGGCAACTTATAAGGCATACGTTGTTTCTGCAGAAGGGTGGAGTAAATTGGGAGGAAGAGAAAGGCTTGTCAGTGTTTTTTATTGCAACTGCAATTTAGAATAGGCCTTCTAAAACTTCCATTAGCCTGAACAATACACACAGTTCATGAGGTCCGGCGTGCTCATGGTGATATTTCTAAAACTACAGTGTGTGCAACCACAAAGGGCTCAGACATTTAAAAGTCCCACATCAAGGTCTGGAATTAGAGATCGGCCGTAATCTGCATTAACAGACTTGTGACCCTAATAGGATTTACCCTGTCAAACTAAACAACAGTAACAATTATAAATGTCATGCATGAAAGCTGTTCTTTGACCAAGTGCTGGGTGTTTGATTTTTTTTTACCATCATATACAGTAATTGAAGGGATCATAAATTCTTATTATGAGTCTGAGAGTCATTTCTACACTGTACCATTTCCTGTTGGACAGCACAGCCACAAAGAGGGAAAAAAGACACATGTCTTTTTCTTTTCAAAGACATTTCAGGAGGACATTTACTTTTCTAACTTGGTGTGATTACAGTTTTTTATAAATACATTGAGCCATTTAACAGCAGGGATCCTTAATTGGGGCAATCTTAACCACATGGAGCCTCCCTACTGCAGCCCAAGATCTATTGGAAGCAAAGTCATTACTGTAATTAATATTTACATTTCAGTTTAGATACCACCTGATCAGCAAGGTATTAAGCCACAAAAAAACAGGCACACAGATACACCTCAACTCAAATTAAAATATTCTGAATATTATCTGTGAAAGATACTGATCTGAACTCAATTCTGCAGGGCTTTGAAACTTCAGATGGTTTCATCAGATTCCAACAGATAGTTTAAAGACTCTACAAAAAGATGTAGTCTGATGTCATCTCTTTAAAAGCATGGGTAGGGGGCATCTACCTTTTTCTTTTTCAATTTGAAAATATTGGGACATCAAAAAGAACTTATCAATGAAGGGTTTTTTTTCCCCAAAACATCATAGTACAATGATCATCATTAACGGTTAGAATGAATACCACTTTAGAATAATGTCGAATTTCATAATTGCATTGTCAAGCTTCAGGGAAACTGTGGCAGGTCAGCTTGTTTGCTTTCTTAGCTAAATGGGAAGCGTTTCAAAGGGGTGACGCTACTGCTGTTGCATAGGCAATGGATTGTTCTATTGAAAAAGAGCCAAGGGTTCTGAGCTTTGCAATTATAGAAACGCATCACAGATTTCCGATAACATCTTGTTTGCTTATCTTAGATAAAATTGGGCAAGGTTTATTCGCCACACTGACAATGAGAAGTCACACTAACAATAAGCCAGCCAGTGGCTATTCTGAAAAAAAGTAAAACTGCTAAGAGAGAAGCAGAGGGAAACCGGTGTTATCTGGTTCGCTGCATCTATGTATTTTTTTTTTTTTTAAACATCTTGCCCTTTCTATTATACCCTTGTGTTTTAATCATGACCCATGTTTTATTAAAAAAGAGTGGCTAAAAAATAAAAAATAAAAAAATAAAAAAATAAACAACACCTCCTAGCTTGGTTTTCATCTAAATGAAATCTTACACTAATATGTTGTGATGTTTCCCAGCCTGTTGTCAGGTAGATGGAACCCAGACTCAGTACAGCCAGGCGGCTAAGGCTTTAATAGTTTGATCCTATTTACTATCTGAGTATAGTAAAGTATAGTATAGTATAGTAATAGTGTCCTATTTACTATTACTAACAGAGACTGTTGCACCTCAGACGCTTGAGGGAATTCCGAGTATCCCCTCAGATACTAAGGAATTTCTACTCCTGCACTATAGAGAGCATCCTCACGGGGAACATCAATGCCTCGTACGGGAACAGCACCGAGCGGGACCGCAAGGCCCTGCAAACAGTGGTACGTTCAGCTGAACGTATCACAGGCAGTGCTCTACCCTGCCTGAAGGACATCTACACCAGGCGATGCAAGACTAAGGCTAGGAGAATTATTAAGGATCCCAGACACCCAGATAACGGCCTTTTCTCCCTGCTGCGTGCGAGGAGAAGGTACCGGGTACAGCAGGCCAGCACTGATAGACTCAGGAAGAGCTTCTACCCTCACGTCACTCGGATCCTAAATGAGGACACTGCCTAAAACTGGTTGCGCTGAGAGCGCAGGGACACCCACCCCCCTCACACACACACACACACACACACACACATACACACAAGGATTGCTTTACTACTACGCCAATGCACACTTAATAAGTTTTGCACACTTTTTGCTTTTGCACCTGTTTTACTGATTTACTATGTTATGTTATATTTTTATTACTGCGGTTTTTTTATTTATTTTTTTATTATTTTGTATATTGTCTTTTTGCACAATTGGAGGAGCTGGCAAGCATACATTTCACTCTGATTGTACTCTGTATGATATGTGACAAATAAATGCAACTTGAACTTGAACTTGAACTATCTAATATGATCACACATTAATACAAAACTAGCAAGAAATTATTATTATAGTACTGAGTAGAGAAAGATATCTATGTGTCAAATACCTACTTGTAGATGCAAGTTCGTGCAAAATCTAAATTATTCACAATTAAGGCTTTTAGAATATTTTACCTGTTTGTTCATAAAGACGTAGATGATGGGGTTGTAGACTGCAGCAGTTTTTGCAAAGAATGCAGGAACAGAAGCCAATATGGGGTCTATGTTGATGGTGGGGTGAGCTGTAACAATGATAGAGAACAGTGCGTACGGTGTCCAGGCCACCATGAAAGCCGCAATCATCACCACTACCATACGAGACACTTGCTGTTCAGGTTTCCTGGCATTCCCCAACCTACCGTGAGTGTTGGACACCTGCACAGAGACACTGGTATGTGGATTTCAAAGCAAACATATTGATCATTTACACATAGTAGTAAACGAGCCACTCTAAACCTGCCATGAAGCTCTGCCATTAGAGTTGTAAGCATGTTTTAGAATGACAGTGATATCACCTCTCAGCTTTTTGATTCAGTGTATATAGTATAGAGGATAGATCATGTACTAATATCACGATTGCAATGGTTTGCATACCCTTAGGACAAAATGAAGAAGACAAAGAAAATGTAATTTATAACAACAAGACATTTAGTGTGTTAGTTTTCACACATGTTCTTTCATTATCACAAGTAACAAAAATGGTCATGAAATTTATGTTAGTATAATAATAGTGGAAAAATCTAAACTTTATTTCTTCAAAAACTTTAATTTCCTATTCTGAATGAGCTCTAAATACAGTATTTTCTAATAACTTGTGTGCCCACCACTTGTCTTTATAACTGCCTCAAACCACTTCGCATATCATCTAAGCAGCTTTTCGATCCTCTCAGTTGTAATATTTGCCAATCATTGCCCATTCTTCTTGACATATCTATTATAATTCTGCCAGATGTCATACACTTCCTTTTTCAAATCAGGTCTGGAAACCGAGAGGGTTATGGTTAAACGTCTTTCTTTAGTGTTTTCAAGCTATTTTTATGTTGAATTTGCTATATGTTTTGGATTATTGTCTTGTTGCAGGATACACCCACATTTGTATTTTTTTGTAGATAAATTGTAACATTTTTCCACCCAAAAACAGTGGGGGGATTTGTAAACTTTTGCACCCAACTGTATATATCAACTGTATATCACATATTATTCACTTTACATTTTTTAGATATGTAATAGCATGTGTTTAAGCCCATAATTTATCTGACACTTCAGATTTCTCCAGCAGAAGCAGATGTTGAAATTCATCCCAGCGCACCAGACCAACCTTCTTCAGCTTGCGCAGCAGCTTGCTGTAGCACACGATGATGACACCCAAAGGCAGGATGAAACAGGTAATAAAGAACGTGATGATGAAAGTGTGGTCATGCAGGTCTCCTGAGTACCTGTTGAGAGACCAAAGTAGTCTCCATTAAACGGCCAAGTGAACAAGCTGCTGCACTGTGGTATTGTACTGTAGGCAATGTTTTTCATCTGAGTCTCAGTGTGACGTTTGTAGAATTTTCAATAGAATTCTTGGCCAAACAAAAGAGTTTTGTCTTCTCAACAAATACAGGATGTACCTTGCGTAGTTGAAAGTGAATGTCAGCTTTGGATTCATTCCCAATTTAATGGCTCAAAGCCAGAGGTGAGACATGAAGGGTTGGGGTTACTGAGGAAAACAGAGCGTGTGCTGTGACCCACAGATCTGAGAGATGGAGGAAAATTCCACACAGACGACTTATTCAATACAGACCTGGCATCCAGGACAAAGGTTTTCCAACGGATGTCAAAACTGCTGGATGTTATCCAGGGAGCATTTGTCTATTGCTGTCACACTGTAAAGATTGCAGCATGTTGGTTTTTTCTAGAACAGTTTGTCAAGAAGCATGTTTCTTTCTATAATGTACAAGATACATCAGACTTGTATCTCAGCCAGTAGTCACAGCACCATCACTCAAGCCCCGTTCACTCTCTAAGTGCTAAAGATGAGTTTTCACACCAAAGGAGTCTTTTAGGATATTGATGGCAGTGCAGCAATTGTTACTTACTCCATTTATAATGTGAAGCACCTAAGTGCACCAAGGAATAGGTTTGTCTTACTAATTCCAAACAGGTTTTTATAACAAGGACTGCGTTGCTCTATATCTATGCAGAGGATTAACACAGGGTCTTAGATATCCCAAATCAACAATTCAAAGGACATACACAGTGCTGATTGTAAACAAATATATATTTTTTAGTATAGAATGTTGTAACATCGGATAAGAATGGAGAATTTTGGTCCTGTTTGGGTTCTCCATTCATGTGTGTATGTGACAATTACTGAGACAAAAACTTCCCAGTATTTTAAAAAGTGAAAGTGTGTGATCATGCAGTTCAGCAGAGGTAAGAGATGAGAAGTCCGGCTGGTCTCAGTTTCTATTATTCTGCTTTTGCAGCTTGTTTAGTACAGAGCATGGTACTAGAAAAGTAGTCCACTCTCACCAGTTGGGCTCACAGGTGGTGCCTATCTTGCTGACTGTGTAGCTGCTCCAGCCCAGTACAGGTGGGATGGTCCAGATAAAAGAGAAGGTCCAGACAAACAGCAGGCCCAGTGCCGCATGTTTGGCCTGCAGCCGAATGTTTCCCAGAGGCCGACAGATTACAAAGAATCGTTCGAATGCAAGGGTGGCCAGGGACCACATAGCCACTATACCTGGTGTGAGAAAAAGTGTGTTAACAAGGTCCAAGGACAAAATGGGAAATTACCCAATGAAGATATTCATATTCTCCTTAGAGCTTTAAATTACATTACAATGTATGAAATGCACAAGAAATCAGTACATTCCTAAAGACAGTACACAGTTTACAGAAAAAAGAGGGTGTAAGTAAATATTCTTAATTCCTGACAATAATTAAGGAACATGTTAATGTTATGCAATACATCATTTATCAGTTAATAGTAATACATGCTGTTGTGCTGGAGAATACAGTATACAAGTGAACACATGTAGGGTTGTGTCGTTTGTAAAAAGATATCCTCTAGGTTTTTGAAATTTGGATGCTGACACCGCTGCTGTTTTTGATCATTTCATCATTTTTAGCTCAGTGGGTGATCTGCCTGTAGGCATGTTAATGGGCATTCTAATGATCACTGATTGTGATTTGTGCCATACGAACCACAAATGCTGAAATTTGTGCTGAAGAACATTGTGACTAGAGTTTTGAGAATCAACAGTTCTGAGAATCTCTAATTTGTAGTATTTACTTCTACCAGAATGCCTTGGTTCCCATCTGCATAACATTAAACGCCACAGGATGACAAAAATAACAAAGTTAAAATAGGGATAAAAGGTATGAGAATTGTATCACAAGAAGTGAGAAATAAATTAGACATCTTAAAGAATAAACATTTAAGAGGATCCAGCACAGCTCCAGTAACATTTCCTTGATTTGATTAAATGAGATTAGATATTCTAATTTAGCAGATTTGAAAGTGTACTGGCATAATCTGGGTGACACTTCAGATCTTTAGTGATTATCTGTAGAGATATGAACGCAAAGTTGAATCACTTTCAAAATGAGTTTACTGCTCCTTTCATCTAACTTTTGTGCTCGTAGTTTCACTGGCAGTATTATAATCCTATTAAGGGTTAAAGTACAATTTCACAGAGTATCATAATCCTATACCCAAACATGCAGTGCCACGGTCATGTGTTTTATCGGTAGACACTCTTACAAAACAGACTCCATGTAGACCTGGTTTGAGTTAAAACCTGAACAACACTTGAATCGGCAAGCAAGCAACTGTGGAGCTGAGGGGAAGTTCCACTGTCCCACTATTATAGCTCATTCTACACTCTTCAAGATCCTCTAAATATTAGTGCTATTATTTCTATTTTGGCACGGTTCAATATTGCAAAAGATGGCAAAGAAAATATGCGGGAAGTCAGCAAAGTTATTTTTGTTATTTTTATTTGAAAAAGTTATTTTGTTAGTTTCAAAAGACGGACTCAAGCTATCGTTAAATAGTCTCAAATCTTAGTCCTTGAATATAACACAAGAAATTGCTCTTTGACACAGTGATTGATGCCAATATCCACAAATCACTGGTGCTGAAGTAACACCTATAGTCATTGTACAGTTGGAGGCTAATGAAGAGTTCTTTCAGCACTGTAGGTGTTCATTCTTTAACTCCTTTCGATTTAACTTTGAGTGTGGATTGAGCTGTGCTCATGGGATCAAGCCCCTTCAGTGATAAAATCCTATTTATTAGACAGACACCTTAGATCCTCGATCAGCAGAATACTCGTAAACTATTTGAAGTACATCACACGACCCAATAGTGAATCATTTATAACAAGGAAGGTGGTATAAGCTCTCGGGTGTTTGGAAGAACTCGACAGCAGCCCAGTCTCAAAATGTGTGAACTTCACTTACCGAAAAAAGTCACCGCAAATCCCTCCAGCACGCACGCCCAGGACCCCAAGAAGAAATACCCATGGTAATTTGTGACCAGACTTATAGACCCCCCGATCAGTGACATGAGAAAGTCGGCCAGCGATAAATTAACAATAACATAGTTCAACGGCTGCCTAAGATGTTTAAACTTGTAGGTAACCAGCATAACCAGAAAGTTCTCGGACAGAGACAGCGACGTGATCACGAACATCCACGCCGCCAGCACTTTAAAGTTCCAGGGCGCGATGGATTTCAAGGGTCCGGAAAAAGGATTCTTTGGTTGGAGCACATCGACTCCTTCTGTGTAATTAACACCGTTCACTGCCATCCCGAACGAGTCCATGTGAAGAGTAATGAGTAAACGTTTAAAAATAAAAAAACAACCGTGCACTTTACGGATACTGTACAACGCGTAATACTTGGCGTTTTGCGAAGGGTACCTGTGCATTTATGAATTTTCTTCTTTGTTCCTGCAAAACTGCATCCAGCTGATGGGAGATTTTCGATGCATTACTAAAAAAGAAGAGCCAGACCTATCGCAATGCGCTGATTATCGACTCTGTTCATAACGGCTCTTCATAACGGTTATCCAAGTGTGCATGGTCCACAGTTTATGTGTGACCTAGCGGGTTCAGGCACGTGAAGGCGGTCGGTCGCATGGACTTGTTGAGTCTGTGCAGTGCTTGAGCAGTAATATTAGGGCAGGTCGCCAGCTGGTATGATCACTGTTTCGCGTCTCCGGCGGCTTTATATGGGCTATTAACGGTCTGCCAGGCAACAGCGCCAGCATCACTCCTGCCCTCGAGGAATAGAGACATATCATCCTCTCCCCCCTCCGGCTGGTGGGCTCGACCCTCGAGGAACTGCGCACCGAGCGCGTGCGTAACGGGAGCCCGGCGCTGCCGTCTCCCCGACCGCGCAAAGCAGTCAGTTGTCTGTCCTCTGTTTCTCTCATTTCAGTCCCATATGGTCGCATATCTGTCAATGATTTTGTATTATTTTGGAAATTAGACGATTGTCAACTTTGCATGTTTTTTAAATGTACTACGTGGGTTATTCCTTCCTTTCGAGCTCCGGCTCAGGGTCTGAATTCCATGCAGTCGAAATGGAAATGGATGTGTCTTTTCTAAGTTTACTAGTTAAGCAGGACCAATTGGATCGAATAGATTAAAGGGGGGAAAAAAGAGCCTCTATCTGTGTTTCTCCAAATGAAAGAGCAGTTGCATGGGACAAATGCTGGGACAGCAGAAGACACGTGTGCTGTGTCAATGATGGGTCGATTTTGGACTCCGCAATGATTGCCCACATTGATCAGTGAGATTGTGACATGACGACGTTAAGCCAGGTCACTTAAATCCATTGTGGACCAGGGACCCCCAGGGGGCCGTGAAGCATAGTCAGGGGGTCTGCGATTTTCAAATGCCGTTACAGCGGTGGCGACCACGATCAACCATTATCAGAGTCGTTCTAGTGGTTATGGTTATCGGTCATTACAGTTATAAGCTCAACTGACTGGTCACTTGGATTGAATGGGCTTAATCCACACTTCAGTGACTTAAAAATGTGTATAAATAATGTCGACTCGAATCTTACTGCAATTTTAGTAAAACTTGGAAAAGGGCTGATTCAAAATGCTTCAAAGTCACATTTTAAAACAGTGTAACTGGTTTGGGTTCTGTGGGTGGAGAGCTCATGAATAAAAAGCACATAGCTATAACAAGTAAATATGATGGTACACATTTGCCTGCTGTGTTTAATACTTTTTTTGAAAATACTTCTGTGCTGTGATCCTGAGGAGGTCTGTGAATTTTTTTTTACACTGGGGTAGGGGGGCAAAAAGTTTGAAAACCCCTGCTCTAAATGCCTTTTTTATTAGTACTACAGCAATTCTGTTGACACTCTTATCTTTTCTGCACAAAGTTCAAGTTCAAGTTCAAGTTCAAGTCTGTAAAATGTCTGTAAAATGTCTGTAAACAATATTGACTGGGGAAAGTGTCCCAGCAGCAGCAGGATGGGGAAAATGTCTATTTG
>JAOUQW010000038.1:17805330-17815726 GCA_028565825.1 Olivaichthys viedmensis | reverse complement strand
AAAACTGGGCTACAAGTGCACACTATACTATTTAGGGCTTTACTGGAAAAAATTATAATACTGCAGTATGTAGCACTGCAGATGCCATCGAATTCTTCAGACTTCTGAAAAACTTCCTTGGGGGGGAAATGCTTACAATGAGGTAGAGCTTATTATTACCCTTCAGTAGAAATAAATTATAATAACAAAAATAAACAATTAATGTACCCCAAATTTGGTTACAAAACCATGCAGACTAATTCTTTCAGGGGTCACTTCACTCTTCGGGGCACCGAAGCAAGGACAGAGACCGTCTGAGTGACCGTCAATCGATCAGGCACGAGTGAAGAGGGTAGAGCCCAGCGCCGAATCCACCATCCCCTCACGGGCATGGGGAAATGTGACGTACAAAGCTTCGAGGTATAAAATCTTAATTTTTACTATTCGAGGTACTCGAATAATCGTTTCAGCACTAAATGAAAGTACATTGCATAGCTGAAAATTGTTGTCACAGCCATTTCAAACTCAGAATCAGAAAAAAATGATAGTTACTCCAATGGCGATATTTTCTGAAATGTTTATGCACAAATACTTCTTAGTGAAAGAATGTTATTTGAAACAAGTCTGTCATTTTTTAGCATGCACTTTGCATGATGCTAATTGGTGGTCATATGCTTCTATTACCTGCATCGTAGCTTGCAACATTGCATTACTTGATTCATTGTTTTGCAAAACTTAAAATCTTGTAAATTAGATGTCTTTAATTAACTATTCTATTAAGACACACGAAAATCAAGTGCAGGGAAACAGAAGTACACGCCGTCAGCTGCGTCCCAGCAGGGCTGCAGAATGGGTTAAGTGGAGAAAAACGGGGCGGTAACAGGAAATGAAATTCTGGCTGTATGTGAAAAGCATATCCACAGATTGTATATGTGCTATGCATTAAATTAGCCAGCCCTGTTACATGTTCACTGATGGGGAGAGTTTACTGCTGTGACTGAATCCTAAAGTGACTCTAGCTGAAAGGTGTGAGTTTCTAGACAAGTTTCTGTTTGAATGTGAATGCCCCTGAGTAAATGTAATTCTATAAATATTTAAAGTATGTGTATACATGCTTTTCTTTCATCTCAGCACTTTAAACAGAGTGTATTAAACTGAATGAACTGGATCACAATATCACTGACCAAAAACACTCCAGCTGCTAGGACACAAACAGCCGCTCGCTTAGGCCAACTGACCAGAAAAGACACACATCACACAGGCTGCTATGATGATGAATCCCCCTCATTTAACTAAGAAGAATTGGCTCGGTAAACAGAGACCTGGCAACAGCTCATCTCATGCAGCCCGGGTCCTCCACAGCTGCCGCTTAGCACTCCACTGCTCTGGCCAGCGCCATGGTGATGGCAAACTCGAGAGGGTCAGGGGGCAGAGGCGGGCAGAGCTACTTAGTGCACATCCGGCTAACACACAGCCCCCTGACCGGGTGGCCAAACACGGGCTGGTTGGGGGGCTTTGCACAGGGCCCGTGCGCAATTAGCATTGATGGCGCTTTAAACATGTGGAAATGAAGGAGGGTTTTGGTATGTTAAAGAGGCGCTAAAGAGATGATTCCCTGGATAAAAGAGTTTAGGAAGAAAAAGAGAGTGCATGATACAGGAGGATAGAGAGAGGGGAAAGGAGGATAAAAAGGGATAAAGATGCAGAGTGTGGGAATTTGTGGGGGGAGGAGGGAGTCTTCAAAGTGACCACAGTGCAGCCTTTCTTCAGACGGACCACACAACCGAAACAGGAAGTATCAGCAGTAATCACTGAGGCTGATCAAGCAGCTGTTGCTAAAGAACTAAAAAAAGCCTGTTGGGAAGGTTAGACTAGACCAAAGGGGTGTCTGTTAAAGGTAAATCTACTGATATGGAACATCGCAACCCCAAAACATACCATTAGTCATTAGCAAAGTCCATTAGCTAATACTGAATTTAGTTATAGGGTAGTTTAAAGTCCATGAAATCTTTCAAGTGCAATTACAAATCTGTACATATCTTTAACTGTGTGGTTCACTGGTATTTATAACTAAACCGTACATAATACACTTTGCGCATTCCTTTATAATGTGTATACTTTATATTTGTATACTGTATCTTTTTTATCCTATACTGCAATTATGTTGACACCTGCTCCAAGAGAAAATCTTGCAAATAAAGATTCTGATTCTAAAACATGGCCATTACTTTGCAAAACAATGGACATTTCTGACTTTTATACTCATTACTAGTTTAAAAGGAATACTCCAGTGTGTTTTTTTATCTCTATTAACCACATCTGTAGTGTAAGTGCGATTACCACAAACAAGAATTGACACATTTCCCTGTATTGAAAAAAGAACAGAAAACCTGTTTACTTAAAACTCATTTATAATGGAAGTCTAAGGGCAGTGGATGAACGCAAATATATAACACAAATTCAAAACTGCAACCATTATACTCCATCAATAAAGGTCTTGGGATGAGACAGACATGAGGAAAAAAACCCTACCAAAGCTGTTCTTATGTAGTTTTATCCAGCTTTCCAACACTGGAGCAAGTGTAATTCCGTTTATTTACACACTCTAAGGTTTTCTGATATCCATGCGTGATCAGACCTACACACACTACGTTGACATAACCACAAAATCAATCTTCTGAAAAATCTCTCATCTCTGAAAGGACGAATTATACAGACTTGAAGCTTAATTGACAAAACACTTTGACAAAAATGATTGTACATGGTAATCACACATACACTACATATGCAGTAGAGATTATGGTGAAAAACGCTCCAGTATTCTTTTCATTATTAAGAACTTTTATTTAACTATTATTCATAGATGATGTATTCAACAACGATCCCTATTTATAACACATCAGAATAGATGTGACTCAGCGGAAAATGGCAAAGGCTAAAATTGTTCATACACACCTCCCACGTGTATGTTTTTTATATATACTATGTATTTGTCTTGGAATTCATTTTATACTTGTTTGCTAAAAAGGAGCCACAAGAGTTTTGCTAGAAAATGCAACAAATTAATACAAAAATGAAAAATCTGAATGTACACTGTGCTGGTATATCAACATGCCTTTAGATCAATTAAATAATCCATGTTCATACATTCCTTTATCAGCACTCTACGCCAGGGATTTTATTTAAATGTCCACACGTATAAGCAACCCCCTGGTTTATTTCTCTCTCTCTCACACACACACACACACACACACACACACGTCTCACTCAGACAGGCTGATCTAGATTACACTGTTCTAATGCAACAGCAAACAGCGGTTCAGTGCAGTAGGGCGAGGTGATGGATGTGGGTGATTAGCACACACAAACGTATCTGCCAGAGTAAACTGCCGGCCTGGGCGTGCGAACCGGAGACCGTCAGCCACTATCAGGCTCTTATTGCCCGTGGCAAGACTAATTAGGCTAATTAATAGGGCCTCTGCGATAAACTCAACAACCACCCACCTGTGTCTGTGGGAGAGAAGGTGTATGTGTGAGAAAGATGCAGAGCAACAGGTTGCTGTGTGCAGCAGCAGTGTCTATAGGAACACTCAACAAACACTAACTCAGCGACTCTGTCAAGCTACCATTACAGATCTCCTTGAGTAGCAAGTAAGAACAGTGAATGTATGGAGGTAAATCAGTCTGTGTGTGTTCTGGAGGGGATCCAGACCCAGCTCTGAGATTCAGGATCTATTGAGGCCGGCTTTTGGAGGAAGACGAGTCCCATCTTCCTCCCTCGGCTCCCCAAAGCACTTGGTGATTCCTCTCTGACGGTGACTTTAATGTCTGACTGACTCCTGACATTATTCGCCAGATTTGCTCTTAATGTCACTGCCTTAGGCCTGCATGTCTGAGTAGGACAGGGACGAGGAGAGTCCTGCATGTGTGTGTGTCGACCTCTATTGCTGTTTTTGTCGCTCAGGCTCTGGTCATGTGACTTTTTGCCAAAGCGTCGTAGCGACCAAACCACTGTCCCACGTCACCTATTAGATCTCTGAGCCATTATCTCGTTCTACATAATGACAAATAAGTGACAAGGCAAACACAGGCACATGAGACGGGCTGTGTGTAATCAGGGGAATATAAACTGGTTAATACAGACAGGGAAAGGCAGGCCGATAAGAGACAAGCTATTAATGAATTAAGGTCAGGGGTCACAAACTGTATTAAAGGCAGAAGTCACCTGACCTGTATGGAGCGCTTGGATTGGTGGGAGTTATTGGTGCTGCCAGTCAAAGGCAAAGTAACAGAATGAGACTGGAACACTCGCGCTGAAAAATAGGAGTGTTTGTTTGCAGTCGTCAGGGGAGTGAAAAGAAAACATGAGAGCCAGCGGACGCACGCGTACACACCCACTATTGCGCCTTCATTCACAAAAAAGTCAGTAGCTAGTGTATTTCTGTGAGTGTGTGTGTCACGTGCATATGCCTAACATCTAAACTAATGACTTAAATAATAATTTGTTAACTCTCATCAACATGCTCTTAACCATGAGCGTGTCATTTAAAATCATTATTATCATCTCTGTAGAATAATAAACTATTAAATATGGTTTTTAATACTCACGAAACTACTACAAAATGGCCTAGGAACATCTACACCTTAACTTTACTTACAATGCCAGGATCTATAATAATATTAATGTAATAGGTAATGGGTGAGCTAGCAAACCGTGCTCATAGACAACATAAAACTCAGCAAATCTGTTTTTTACTGAAGTGCTGAGAAAAGTCTCTGTTTTAAAAGGAAAAATGTAAATTTTAATCTGTGTTAATGAATTTGACACAAACATCAATCTATATTATCGGAATCAGACATCCAAGAGGACCAACCATTTTTTAAAAATTCCATTTTTGAGTACAGGGGTACTTTCATGACTAGTGCACTACACAGGCCATGACTACCCTTAAAGCTAGGCTCAAGTAGTGTGCTCGTCATTAACCTCCACACAAGATCCATGTGCTAAAACAAAGGTTCCCTTTTAGAGAGACTGACACAAACATACTCATGTACATTTGACCAAAAGTGCCACTGCAGATGTCTAAATGCTACTCACTGTAAAGAACTGTAACGATTAATGTGATGCCACTTAGGGTTCAACTGTGTCATTCAGTGGCTGATGGGGGTCCACATGCTGGAGAACAATAGTCCAGATATCTCGTCTCATTCTTTCCGCTGAACAACACGTCTGTCCAGCTTCATTAAACCGTTTTGAGATCATCGCTCTGGAGTGAAAAGGAACATTTCAGTGTGTTGCTGGCAAAAATAAATGCCGTCCTTCAGGTCTCACAAATGCACATCAGGACATTGGAGAGCTGCCTATCCAAATGGGTGACATCACTCAGTAGTTTCATAGTGAGACTGGTGGGAAGTGGGGGCATGAGAGCAGGGAGATAGATGGAGCTTGGGCTGTTACACAGATAAACACAACCATGACGGTGACATCACTTCCCTGTGACCTTACAGCGTCAGAATACAGAATGACCAAACCATCCCACTGTTACAAAACACAGTCTGAGTGTGAATATATAACATAATGCAGGGGTTCTCAAACTTTGTACAGCCAGGGATCCCTTCCAGTGTAAAAAAAATTGTAAAGTTATTTAGCATTAGATTAGGAAATAAGCAACTCTATATAAAGAAACATTAGTGTGACTGGTATATTTTTAAACCAATTCAACTCAAGTAACCAGTCAATTATAATAGTTAAATAATAACTACAGCATTGGTAGTTGATAGTAGTTGACAGCATGTTCCAACGGCATAATGTCATTAAGTAATAATATTAAATCACTGACCCCCTGGCTATACATCACAGACCTTTGGGGTTCCCTTGGACCCCACTTTGAGAACCACGGGCACAATGGGTACAGCAAATCTGGGTCTACATTCCTGAAGGATGCCCAAGGAAGACAATACTGGTATATTCTGTGTATACCACAGTTAAGGAGTGTTCCTGATTCTGCACTCCAAATCTGGGACGTTTTCTCACCAAGGTGGAGCCCCAGAAAACTTCTTGCAGTAAAGTTCAAACGTCTGGGTCCACCCACTATGTGGACCATTTTGATTTCCTCATTATATAAAAAAATAATAAAATGTTACTTAGCTGGTACTTTCTAAAACTTACTATGGTAACAATTTACATTAAGTGTTGATTAACTAACATTCACTAAATTTAAGTAATGCATTTGTTAATATGAACAACACATAGGCTACTATGTTAATAATGGTTAGTTCATGTTAAGTACATAAGTAACTTCATTAGTTAATGTTGTAGCCACTCCTTTGTTTATATATGTATAAATTATGATTCAATAATCCGATGTTCCTTAATAGCTTAATTAGCTATAATAACGTTAATATATAATACATTTAGAAATTAAGTTCTAAATGTATTATATATGCACATGTAAATTATGGATCAAAAACAATTGCAACATATTAGTCTATACTCTTCTATATCTGTAATACATTTTGTGTGCATTCTGTATATTGCAAGGAAGTAATCATCATTCAGGCCATTCTTTCAGTCAGGCCTGGATGGGTCAGCATGCTGAAACTATTCACTCACTCTAACCCTAACCATTCTGTTAAATGATTGACAAGATTGTCTAATTACAAAAATAGAAGTGCCTACACAGTTGATTCTGTTAAGCTACAAATGTTTCAAATCTATTATTAAATTTCACCTTGTATTGAGCATATTAAATACCGAACAAAGCCTTATTGGTGTTGAGTAATGTTTATTAGGTGGTAATGACGCATTACTACAGTATGATTAACTTTAGGGTATGATTAGAACTCAGCTAATTAAGCTAATAAGTAACAACGGATTATTGAATCACAATTTATACATATATAAACAAAGGAGTGAATACAACATTAACTAAAGTTGTTACTTATGTACTTAACATGAACTAACCATTATTAATGCAGTTGCCTATGTATTGTTCATGGCAACAAATGCATTACTCAAGTGTTAGTTAGTCAACACTTAATGTAAAGTGTTACCCTTACTATTTAAAACTGATACAACTTAAAATATATCTTAATATTCTATTTACAGTATTTGCTTTATTTATTAACACTGTTGTGACATTATATACTTTATTCAAACGGTACCAAATGCTCCTAACACAGTGTTAATTGTCATAATCTCTTAATGACTTACACCTGATACTGACTCAATTAGTAGCCTTATTCATTATTGTATTAAATCTTTCAGTCAATAAATAAGCTTTTTTGACTTGCGGTACTAACGAATGATGTGAAAAACTTTTGAGAAATATAATGTGACAAAATTGTATTAGTTATGAAATAAATACATTTCCTGGTATTACTGTATTATCTGTGCCTTATTCCAGTGCTGCTCTGAAACTTTGTATTTGTCTGAAAAAGGACACTCGAACACTAGAGACCTACTAGCTCAACCTTCCTGGTGCGCAATAAAAAACCTCAAATTAAACCATGAGCCAGTGCACACAGCTCCGTCTATTCCTACAGGACTGGAGGAATGCAGAGATATAGTATCCACAAATCATGATCCGAATTGAGGCACCGAGTTGAGGTTTTGCTCAAGCTTTCATCCTTTCCCATGGCCAGACCACAGCTCAGCTAGCTACACGCTCCCCTCTTCCCTAATCACCCCCCCAGATAAGTCACTCTCCAGCTCATCCTCATGCAGCTGCGCATTTTGGGAGATGTATGCTAAAGTGTTGCGTTCGACTCTACACCACTCATGCCTGTTCTCATCGTCAGTAAATGGTGAAGAGATAACAGTGGGTCACCTCTAACCCCCACTGGTCTCACCTTAAGACCCCGAGCATCAGCTCAGACCTGCCAGTCTAGACTTGGCAAACAAAAAGACACGGGCCTGGAGCCAGCCGCTCAGTAAAAGAATATTTCTCTATGCACATATCCGTCCGCCTCTCTCCCTCTCTCTCTACAGAGGCCTTTGAATTGGAAATAGGAAAGAGCGGCATCCACAGGTCGATCATCTTTCTCACTCTCTCTCTCAAGTCCCTTCCCGTAACCCAGTTAGCGTGGGAATAAAAAGAAACTGCTTCCTACAGGTTCTCATTGTCCTCTGAATTCCCGCAGGCCAAATTTTCCATTCAATTTCCCCATTGATTTTACATAGAGAAGACTACAATAAAATCATACAACTTCTACGCTAACTGCACTCCCTGTAGATCAATCCGAATGTGTCATTACAGAAGGCCAATAAGAGCAATTACTACAAAGAGATTACTACACTGGCATGGCTGTAAAACAACACGCTCTGCAGTACTGGCATGCGTCAGTGCTCGAGACTGGGGATTAAGCAGACTTTAAACTTTTAGTCAATTATTAACCCCTATTTCCTTTTAGATTTGTTTTTCATATGAGGCATATTAGATTTTGTTATCTGCGCTGATACCCTAACAAACATGTAGACATCATGCCAGCCACTGTATCATCAGGTTTCAGCGGACGTTTGTGGACTTCTCCATATATATGTATGTGTGTGAACTTAAGTGATCATGCCATTTGAGTATGCAAAATGTTTTTGTAAAGAATAAATAAAAGTGTGTGTAGGTTTGTTCGACAGCTGATTGGCGCAGTCAGTCTGGCTCCAGCACCAGTGTTGGCGAGAGAGGGCCAAATTCCACACTCTCATGACTCAGTGCTTAGCCTTGTCAAGGGCCAAACACACACACACAGTCCTGTGTAGGGACCGCTCTGTGAATGTGCACCTTGTAGCACATTCTTTAAACAAAAACTCACACACCGTGTGTGAACAGACGAGGACTGGAACACATGTCTCCTGGTCTGAGGTGTCAGTGTTATGTGGATGAGAGCAGCTGTGACCCGGAGAGGGAATGCTGTGGCTGTTAAAAAAATCAAGACTGGAGTTATGGGAATACTGAGCAGATTGCATCAACTGACCTTATAAAACACAAACCCTCTTATTAAAAAACATACATATATACGAAAAACACAGACACTCACACAAATAGGTTGAAGGCCATGTACGTGAATGTCCTTGCGAGGAGAGGCACTCAAAAAAGTCTCGCTACCTTTCAAAATCATGTAACTACAGTCTGTACTAGGGCTGTCAAATTCCTTTAAAAATTGAATACGAATTTGAATTAGTTAAAAGATTTAGCATTTAAAAGCGTTTAAATATTAAAGAGTATATCGTCGCTGTCCAATAAAAAGCATGTATCGCCAAAATTCCAATTTTTCAGGAACACGAAAAAACTATTTTTCATAGAGAGTATCATACACAATAAATACGAAATTCACGGTGTGATTTGTCAGCTTTTCATTGGGCATTTAGATGTTAAGTGCTGTGGGGTAGATGGAGGTTTTTGCCCACATTCCATATATGATAAAAAGTAAAAAAACACAAAAATTGGAGATACATGTTTTTCATTGGACGGCAACGATATCATTTTATACCGCCACTAATATAATGAACATTAACATTCGCGCTACACTGTGGTATCACAAAGCACACAAGGTAAAAATTGTCACTTTCTAAAGCAAGGAAAAAAATCACGAGGAGGCAATATCATAATTTTATCATAAACTTCAATGTTTTAGATTCATTTTATTTATCTACCCACAGTAATGTTTTTTGTTGCTGATATTTAGCTTGATATTATATCTCTTAGGTGTAAGAAATATATAATTTGGCATCTTCAATCTTTACGCATGAAGGATTTTTTTTAAGCCCCTCCAAAAAAAGAGTTAGGTTGAATCCCAAATGGCTGCCTATTCACTACATATGCTCACTACATAAAGTATAACTGGCCTTGTGGAACCTACACAGTGCATTATGTGCCCGATATAACACCAGAAAAAGTGTGACTGCAATAAGTGCCTGTATGTAATATCACAATTATCCCACAAACATTTTAATTTTACTTTGTATTTTATTTTATATTTTAATGAGAAAATTGATGCATAATTTGAAAAAAATATGACATATGTGAATATAAATGACACGCATTTATCCAGAGCCTTTTTCCTACATCAAGGGACACAAGGCTCATTTAGTAAAAAAGTTTAGGAAACACATGTTTTGATAGACTTACGCCTAATGTGGGTTTTTTGTCTTCAAATACATAAATGTTATGAAAATTCGATTAGTAATCGAACAGTGAAATTCATTCTGACAGCGACACCTATAGAGGTAAAGAAGGAAAAAATGTCAGCTCAGGCTCAGCAGCAGTTTACAGATCAGGTTCTCTAGCAAGAGCGTGTAGGGCGAAGCAGATACAGTAGCAATTGAGGTGATTGAGATGAGTGAATGTGAGTGTGTGTGTGTGTGTGTGTGTGTGTGTGTGTGTGTGTGTGTGTGTGTGTGTGTGTGTGTGTGTGTGTGTGT
>JAOUQW010000038.1:17792097-17805255 GCA_028565825.1 Olivaichthys viedmensis | reverse complement strand
CATATGCATACTATTGGTTCTATTATGATGACATTTTGTTTTTATGGGTTGCTCTGTGTGTGTGTGTGTGTGTGTGTTTGTCCTTCCGTAGCCCCATGCAATAACCCCACAGATGGTCAGGGGTGTTTCAGGGCTGTCCATGTGATGGAGAACAATCACTGAGTGCTTGATTGCTCAAGAAGCACAAGGCGTATCTGACAGGGGGAGGGTGTGTGTGTGTGTGTGTGTGTGTGCCTGTTTAAGTTTAACTAAGCTGTGTCTTTTCTCTCACCTCTGACAATAATGTGGCTTGTAGCAGACACTACTTGCATCAAATCAAATTTTATATACTCCTTAATGGCTGTGGATTTTTGATTCATCACAGGCGGTAGAGCGAGAGGATCATTTGCATCCTCTCCTCGCACTTCGCCATTTCTCAGCGTGCGCCAGATGATTCAGGATTATGTACTGGAGACAGATGAGAGCAAAAGTCACACAGTGTAAAAGCCCAATAAATCCACCCGTCACTTATGCAAAGCCATGTAAATGGAGCTAGCTGATTAAGACACAGTCGTTTAAAAATACACATGTACACGTGTGCACACACACACACACACACACACACACCCCGCAGCCCCTCCTCACACGGGCTAGTGGAGCAGTTTATCAAGTAATTATTGTTTGATTACAGCGTTTCATTATCTACACTGATTGAGTCAGCACTGACACCAAAGGTCAAGCACCATTAGCGGCGCGATGCTTCGGGCCGCCGCACTGGGAACTGCTGCCCCCCTGCTGCTTTTCTGAAAGGCCTAATTGTACATTCATTTGTTTGAAGAGGACACGGCTGCGATGGAATATTAATGCTGTTCTGCCTCACGCGAGCACAATTGGGCAAAAGAAGAGGCATGTTAGTCCAAAAGCACAGGGGGGGAATCTGCTGTCTGTCCATACAAATTACAGCTATGAGTGTAAAAACAGAGAGACGCCATCAGAAAACAGACACCATCACCAGTCAAACGTGCTGTAAAAGAGTGTGCATATCTCAGGCATTGTCCAGCAATGAATATACAACATCTACATTGTGTCTGGCCTATGATGCCATGATTTTCTCTCAGATTGTCTCTGAGTGTCCCAACACCAAAACAGAACCATTCATTGTTAATTCAGGGTTAACTACCTTACCTCTTTATTGTTAATTAAATCAAATAAGGCAATGAAAATGATTTAATGAACAGTGAATTAACAGAGTATCATCAGATGAGAGAAGAAGAAGTGAGGATAAAGGAGGTAAAGAGAGAAGAAGGCAGAGGAGGCGAAGAGAGAAGGACTGAAGGAGAAGGTCATACCTGGGAGGAAAGGAGATCTCCAGCTCATGCAGACGATCCTTAAAAACAGCCAGCTCTTTGTCAAACTCTAGCTGCAGAAGGAGTGAGAGAAATGTAGACAAAGACATGAACATAAAGCTTCCATTCGGTATTATGTAAGAGATAACGACCAATGAAGTGTCCTGATCAGAAAATAGCGATTGATGCCACGCAAGTTATTTCATGACATAGGAACACTTGTTTATACCATGGCCAGGTTTTGTAGACAATTTGCTTACTCATAACTGAAATATATGAAAACTGCTAAATAATTTATAGTTTATTTAACTTCCTAGTTCCCCCTCCCACTGGCTACCATTATACGATTGTTGCTATGGTCACTTCCATGCACTATAAATAGCCTAATTAATAATAGTCTAATTTCAGCATTAACATGAATCTGTCACATAAAAGGTAAAGACAAATTATTAAGGAAATCAAAAGATAAAATCTGTTAAAAGATCAACAAACTGATCTCTGCCATTGGCTGTAATCAACATTAAGTTTAGGGATGACTTCCATTCCCCCCTCCTCACTGTTAAGCAGATAGGTAATACAAATTAAAGGCAACAGTTCCATTAATGTTGAATTTGATAGTGAAATAGGCAGATGATATTTTTAGTTATTTTGCCAGCATGTCATCCCTATCAGCATCAGAATAGGGAAAGGACACTTTTCCGCTGACAGATCGAGAAAAATGTGGTGTGGTTGGTGGCATCTGTGAGGATTTTCTAGCGCGAGTTTTCAATTTTCAATTCAATTTTATTTGTATAGCGCTTTTAACAATGAACATTGTCACAAAGCAGCTTTACAGAAATCCGGATGTAGATCTAGATCCCTAATGAGCAAGCCAGAGGAAATTTTGTGCTCTCCAAACAAATTAAAACTGATGTTAAAATCCATGTCATTCAGTTATGATGATGTCATTTAGCAAAAGTGATAAGCATATAGTCATAGCCTAAAACATAATTTATGCTCATTGTCATGGTTACATTTTAACATGCCTACATAATATCAGGCGAATTAATATATACATTTTCGACTGGATCTACTTTGGAGGTGTGCCGATATACGAAATTAATACACACGTGTCAGCCAATGAGAAATTAGTATTTTCCATCACCGTGGTACAAGTCTATATTAATCTATTTTGCTCTATTTTCATTTACGTATAATACTTCTGTGTTTGTAAAGAGTTGCAATTTAGATAACATCATGTGTCGCCAGGCCTGCTTTTAGACTTCATAGTGATTAAAGTGATGTTTTTTACTATGAGTCTCTGTCCAGGTCCTCCAGACAGAGTGTGTAGGGCATGATGGTTGGTGTGTGTATGGATGTGTGTGTTTGTGTGTCCTTTGACACTGGGCTCTGTGAACACACATGACAGTAAGTGCCTTTCCTAACAGTAGTGTGTGAGTGTGTGTGGTGTTCATCAATCATGCTCTCTCCCAGCTGCACACACTCGGAGGGAGTTGAGCTTTCGTCTCAGATGCAGGGATGACTGAGACGGGCTAAAGCCATTAATCAAAACGGAGCAGAATAATTAGCCTGTGTGTGTACACATTAATTATGGGAGAGACCAACAGGTTCAACTGACACCTGCATCACTGCCTCGACTGCATTGTGTGTGTCTCTGTGTATGACAGCCATCTGCAATATATCTAAATATATATGTGCGCTTATATATGCCTGCATGGTGTTTGTGCTGGTCCACAACATTGCTATATGTTGTGTTTGTGTGTCTGTGTGTATTGGTTGTGTATGTTCAGACTGGCTTTGCGGTTCAGGAGGGGAAATAAGGAACATCCATCACATTAGCAGACCTGGACATGTCCACTCACACACACACTTACAATATGCAAACTACATGCTTGAGTGCATATATGAAATGAGCTCTGTGTATGTCCAAGAGAAGGACACCGAGTATGTACAATGTGTGTGTTTCTTAGGACAGGCATTTCAAATCCACATTGAACCTAAGGGAAATTAAGCACAACAGTCTTACAGGAAAGCTTGTATAGCAAGTAATGCTAAAGAGACTGTGTTGATGTGGTAAGTGTGATTGTGTATAATGTAAATGTTGAGTGATTCATTTTGCAGCACAGGGACGGTCAGGAAAACCAGAGAGCTGAAATTTCACACTACATTTCATCGTGGCTCAATTAAGCAGAATGATTTGCCCAACTGATAGGTTGGCAGTAAAAACAGAGCCACATTCAAGTTCAAGGGCCTGCTGTGTTATAGAGGCTCATGCAGTTTATCAGATACCAATGACCTTGAGGCTCGAAAGGGCAAGGAGATCACAGGGCAAGCACACAAGACAAGTGCCCCGATGAGGAAGTACCGCCAGAAATAAAAATAAATGTCAGCATTAGCTCAAAATGTGCACTTCACCTCAATAGGCTCAGCCACGTAAATCATGGTGCCTTTGATTGCTCTGGAGCTGAGCATTTCTGGAAAACTACGCAGTGAAATGTCCCCCGGCTCTCTGGCTGCCCGTGCTATGTCCCTTGCCATAATTGAGCTTTGATTTATTCTTTGTCAAATATGGCCCTGACAACGTCGGCCGCCATTAAACGGCATCAATAAGAGCTGGGTGAGAGGTCATTTAATTTGATTTTTACACCGCACACTTTGCCTTCATTGCAGGGCCAATACAGCCCCCAACTTTTATGATGTATTCATTATTTTGTGTCAAAACAATATACCGTCAAGCTAAAAACAGGAAGGAGTGGATGGAAGGTGGATGATCACCACATTCCAAACACCTCATACATGGCACAATGTCGTCATGTCAATAATTTGATTTGAAATGAAATTTTAGTTGGGACATATATAATTAAAGCACTCAAATACGTGCTTATTGTTTCAGGAAATAGCATCTAAAAGGAAGAGCCAAGCCAAAAATGTAATTTACTTAATTTTCTGCAAGTTTGCATCTTTAGTGTTGCAGTGGAGCTATGGAGTCAATGTAGCCAACAATTATTGGAAAATATTTTTTGGTGACATAGACTGCCATTACTAGTTTTCAACATTAGCTCCTGTGCAAAACTAAAGAAGCAAACACCAGACACCAAACTTGACTGATCGACTACATTTCGGATACAGGGAACATTTAGTAAATTTCATTTTTGGCTGAACTATTCCTTTAAGCAGTCATTATTTGTCCCTTCCAAGTCCCGTCAAGCCACATTCAAAACTAAGTGGACCACAGAGATATCATTTATACAAAATAAATGTGTTTAATTAGGCATGATTAATGGTCAAGTTTTGGGTCGGCGTTTTAGTTTTGACCTGGATGCCACTTGACGCTTCCCCCGTGTGTGTTCCCTCCAGCGTTCAGAGATGCAGACTTTCATACAGTGTGTTTGGCCTCTTCTGCTTGCAGAACGCTGGGCTCACATTAAATTAGCGCTGCTCTGCTGCTTAGGCTGTCTGACAGGTAAAATATGGATGAACCTGCGCAGAAGGGCCATGTTATTTATTTATTTGGACTCTTAAAAACTCCTGCGGTTTGAGAAATGCGGCGGCCGAGGACGCGAGGAGCATGAGGAGCGTGACAGAAAAGTTCATCACTCGCTCCACTCCTCCCTCCCTGCACTCTCGTTCCTCCCATCGGCTGGCCAGCTACAGCAGATAAAGTTACAATAAAGAGATACTAAAACAAAATCAATGGGAAGATGAGAAATTGAGTGGGGGGGGGAGGAGGAGGGGAGTACACTTAGCGCGGTTCCCAGTTGCTGAATGCCTCAGCCGGATGGTACACATACCCACCCACACACACACACATACACACACACCCTCCCCCTCAGCAGCAAACCCCGTGCCCCCTTGACGCAGCGGTCCCCGGAAAATTTAATCTTCCGAAATCCTCATCAGAGCTCTCCATCCTCGGCGCCTGACAGCCACCCGGATAATTAATTATACAATTTCGATGGGAATATCGACTAAACAAAGCTATTAATCATAGAAAAAGTCAATAGGCATGGACACATTCAATCATGTCCCCACCAATGATTACTCCTCTCAAAATACAATAATTATTTTCAAGAGCTGCCTCGAATTAAATTTCTGTCAAGCCGGTACAAGTCTAGTAGTTGATGAAGGATGCAATAGATTTTTATTTATTTCATTTTTTTGGAGAGGGGAGGAGGGACATTTGTCGTTTTGGAAAGGTAGTTTGTTTCATAAGGATCATAACACAGTGTGTTTAACTGGAACATGACCATCCGATTATCTCTCGTGAGCCATTAGGTCGTTTATCTTACTGCTCTCCAGTGATGTGAAAGAACACACACACACACACAAGCGCGCAAGCATGTACATGCTCATCTATACAGAATGTGTTGTATATGGCTAGTAAAGTGAGGTCCCTCCAACACTAACAGCCTTTTTTTGTTCATTAAACTGGCCTCAAAGACGAGACTGTGTGTACGTGTGTGTATCCATACAAGATAGAAAGTAACTTATCACACCTGCACCTCTTAAACTCTCACAAAACCTCACACTATGTGCCTAATTATCTTAATCTATCTGTCCTAAATGGGACTCTTCAGCTGCACTTTCTAAATGTCTCTTTTTAACGTCAGCCTGAAAACATGGCAAAGGTCCTAAGGGTGCCACATTGTGTCCTAAAAAAATCTAACTAGATAAAGCACCATGATAAGCAGAGAATACTAGCTTACCAGCGTTCCATTGTTTTCCCGGAAAACATCCTGGTTAATGTAGTTAAAAAGCTTCTTTTCGAGTTGTAGCACAACCTACGAGAGACAACGCAGAGCCAAGTCTGAATAAACAGCATCGAAAAGAACAAGGTCAACATTATAATGGAGAGTCCTGGGCCAAGTTTAGGCTACAGTGTTAGTGTATATTACTATATAAAGTTAATATATAAAAGCATGTATTATCAACTGATATAAAGTTATTCAGGCAGTCACACACAGTTATGTACTACGATTGCCATTATTGTGTGCCACCTGCTCTCTGACTGGCATGAATCTGAGATAAAGATCAGATGAACTGAAGAAACTAACACAAAAAGGAACGCTTGGGACCCTATTTAAGGACTCGGCATTATACAAGGATGATCTAATGTAAAATAGTTTGTGTGTGTGCTTGTATGGTTCTCAGGTTTCACCTTGCGGTCATTGTCCGACTCTCGGAATACGAGTTTGTCCACTTCGTTGGTGTCTGCAGTTCGGACCATCTGCATGGTGGCTGTAGAACATAGACTCTGGAGGGAGAGAAAGAGAAACAGAGAGAGAGAGAGAAATTACGGACTAAGTACATAATAAAAACAATAACTAATATCTCTACAACATTAGTGTGAAAACTCAGGTCGAAAATCTATACGCCAATACTACAGTATATGCACAGTGACATTACTGTATAACCAAGACACAATTTCCAGAAAGATTCTTTGCGGCTTTTTCTGTAATTTAAGGTGCTGTTTTTAAACCACTGAAGCGTCAGAACTAGGGCTGCACAATAAATCGTTTGTTAATCGTTATGGATTTATTGGCCTTTGCAATAATGATATCACAAAGCCTGCCATATGCAAATGAGCCCTCTAATTTTTTTTAATTGTGTGCTGTGATAATTTTGACTAATCGCAGATGTTCCATATACGTTTTCTAAAAGCGTATTGATGAATCATGCCATTGGTGTGATCTAAGAAAACAATTAATTATGGTGAATTTAATATATTTAAGATCTTTGTGGTGTGACACATGATGGGTTCACCAGTTTGTTTTAACATATTGCAAGGCATATCACAACTGCAATGTGTAGCAATATAATCCCAATACGCTTGTTAGTAGGACTGCTCGTAACTTTCGGTGGTTTATTAAAACAATATTGAAATACCGTTTTCTTTCATTTTCCTCTACAGTGCTAGGTTCCATATAGCACCTTTAAAAGGTTCTTTATTCTAGGTACACAATCATTAGAAATCTGAAATAGTTATACTGTAAAAGCATAAATTTTATTTTCAGCTGTGTCATGTCCCTTGAAATATAATAGAGGATTTTTAAAACAGAGTAGCCTTTTTAGTAAAAAGGGTATCTCAATGGTTCTCTGAGTAGATTCTAAGACAGACTTGTTTAGAGGATTGCTCTTAACTGTCAGTAGTTTATCAAATAATGTTGAAATACCGTTTTTCTTTTATTTTCACCTGCTGTCTCAGAAAAAAAAAAAAAGGTTCCATCTAGCACACTTAAGGGCTCATCAATTTGTCTCTCTGGGTGAACTATGTTGAATCCTACAACAGAGGGTTTTCCTTATCTCCAAGTAGAACCCTTTTAGGAAGCTAAGAACCCTTAACTATCCAAAAAAGAATGTAGTGTCTGTTCTTTAAAAAGTAGGCCATGCCTTTAAAAAAAAAAAACTTTTTAATTCTCTAATATATTTCAATGGTTGTGTTGCAGCTGAAAATAACAAAATATTTTGATGACATCATCTAAACCGATATAACATCCTATTAACGGTATTACTATTTAAGATTTTACGGTACCCTTATACGCACCCTTCTACCTAATGCTGCAGTTACAGATAAAGCTAACTAGGACCTTTCTGTAGCAGATAAAGTCCAAAACACCCGAATAACACCCAGTGCATTTGAATGATTTTGAGGAACCAGAAATGGAGAAAAGCTCATCATGTCCCTCTGGCCCTCTTTATGTCTTTGTATTGTCCTGACCCCCGAAGACTGTGTGCACGGCTAAATTCCTTTTTGTCAAGTCTTTTAACAATTAGTTAAACATTCGACCATCTGTGTTTGAAGACAGTTGAATGAGGTAAAGCCAGTCCTGCTGGTTCCCATCCCACAGGCCTGATTGAAATTCAAAGCACAGATTAGTTAATTAGGTCAAGCCAATATAGCAAAGAGGGGAAAAAAGAAGGCCCTTTAGAATGAAATGTCACAAATCGGGCCAGCAAGCTCACAGAGCTGTGCTGCAGATTAAAACAAACAGCGGCAAAAAAGAGAGGAGCAAACCTCTTTCCCTCGCTCCTGCTCCCCCCTCCCTTCTTCTCTCCATTTAGTTGCTTTCTAAGCCCTAACAAATCGCTCCATCTTTTGCTCATTTGGGTCCAAGCGGTGGCTCACGGTGCTCCCTTTGCAGCCTCAAACTAATGCGCTTTACTGGGCTTAAGCTGCTTTGTGCCGTGAATAAGCCCAAGAAAAGAGCTCCCAAAAAGGCTAAAGGCAGAGATACTCAGCCTGACAAAGTCATTGTAGCCACACAGGCTGAGACAACGCTGCGAAATTCATCTTTTTTACTGCTGTAAAAACGGAGGTTCAGCTAATAACCTACAACAGTTAGTTCAAACTGTTGACTGATCAGTGAAAGTAGATTCGAGAAAACAAAAGAGGTTAAAAAAAACGACCAAGAAAAAAAAGAAAATACAGAATGCAAAACATCATTTTATTCAAATGAGGCGCTGATGTTTGGCACTTCACTAAGGGTTCGGCTTTTTGCTCTCTTCACCAGAAACCCTCCCTCTGTCATTCCCTTAGCCAAAGAATCAGCCAAGCAGAAAACCCCCTCACCATTTCAGACCGGCCGTTCTGCCAGAGAGCAAAGCAGCCTCATTGAAATGAAGAGTATCCATTTCTGAGTACAGACGCACAAAATCCATTCATGTTCAAATGATTTCGATAATCCATGGGCCACAGGATGTGCCAAGCGTCGATGACGCTTTTGATCACAATTACATATCAACAGTTGATGGACAGTCTCTCCACCTCTAAATGTATGCACCCATGCACACGCTTATACACATTAATGCACAAGATGCATTCCCTTGTGAGACCCCTCAGTGGGGATCAAGACTGATGTCCTTATTCATGTGTTCACTAATGAAGACTGACCAGCGAGTTACAGGACGACTCGCAGTAACGACACTACTGATCAATCACAGGCTGCCAAACACACACGCACACATATGCACAGTATATACAAGAACACTAACCTGCATTAGGGTTGTCAGAATTCACTTTACTGTCCAAATACGGTTCACATTTTTATAATACAATTTTATAACAAAATCTCAACACTTCAAAATTTCATAATAGTCATAATAAAATCCAGAGATTTAATGTATTACTTTTAGTTGTCTAACGCAAGTCTATCCAAACGCAGCTCCTAAAATTTTGGCTAAATTAAGCTTTTTGCTTGAAGTAGGAAAAATGCTCTGAATAAATCCATCATTTGAGGCATACTTTATGTTCAGGTATTATATGCATCGATTTTTATAATTAAATACAAAAATACAGTACGTGTCCTAAAAGTGATATTACATGAAAGTAGTTAACCATTTCAAACAGGTACTTCACTCTTTTTCTGTGGCTGAATCTTAAATGGCATTCTATTGGAAATATAGCACCCCATGTAGGTTCAACCACACCATTATGTTACACCTTATCGTCGCTGTCCAAAGAAAGACATGTATCTCCAAAATTCCAATTTTTCAGGAACACAAAAACACTTTTTCTTATCATTAATCATACACAATAAATCTGAAATTGACGGTGTGATTTGTCAGCTTTTCATTGGTCATTTAGTTGTTAACTGCTGTGGGGTAGATTGAGGTTTTTGCTCACATTCCATATATGATAAAAAGTAAAAAAGGCAAAAAGTGGAGATACATGTTTTCATTGGACAGCGACGATATGTATATGGTACAGATAAAGGGGTTACAAGGAAATAGAAGTTTAATTTGACAATGACAGATTTATAATCAGTGATCTATAAACTATGTTTTTAAAAAGGTTTATGGGTCATAAAAGAGACATTTATTTGTGTCTGAAGGATGTTTATTTGAAATAAAATTATTAATTAATATGCTTAAATATTATATAATTCCACTCTTACTTTTCTGTTGTCTCAAAGTTGTTTATGGTTTTTTAAAAAAACTATTAAGGAGAAAATAAAGTTCTAAATTGTCATTATATATATATATCAAATAAAATAAAAAAACATTAAAACAAAAGAAGTCATAATAAAAGCATACATTACTCTGACATATTTTTAAGAATGTTGGCAATGTTATACCGCAAGTGTCTTTTTAATTTTTGACCCTTTTACTTACTAATTAACTTGCCATTGCAGGAAAAAACAGTGGACTGGGAAACAGCAAATGTAGGTGAATTAGTAGCATAATGACTGGACAGTGCTATAGATTTTGTTAGTGTTTTAGATTTTATGTAGTATAGTATAGTATTCAATTGTATTTTGTATAGATTTTGTTGGTGTTACCTGAAGGTAACTGTGAACGTTAAAGACAGTGAGTCTACACTTACATACACTAGTGCACTAATAGGAGGAGCCTGTAGCAAAGGAAACAAATGCGTGGCTGGAGTTCCTCTGAAAGCTGCACATCCATTCCCTGAGACCAGAAGTGGTTTGCACCGGTTCACAGTAAGTAACATTTAACCCAATTCTCATTTATATATTTGTGTCAGATCAGCACATTTTGCCTCTCACCCCTGCTTTCTGCTTATATTTAATATATAAGGACAGATGAAGGACAAAGGCTGGGAGTTACAAAAGATACCCTAAGAATTTTAACTGATAGCTGATTACACTGACCATAGTACATTTAATCAGTACATCAAAAATTGTAACTTTAAATTAGTTAGTACTAGTAAAAAAGAAAAAGAACAAAACGGATAAACTGTTACAGAGTTAAGGGTTAAGAGTTTATAGCTCACTGCAAAAGAAAAGAAAAAAATCTAAACAACTGTAGAAAGTTGACCATATACTTTTTGCTAATGGCTTTTTGTTTGTGGTGCTGAGTCAGGTTTAACAGACATGGTGTAGGTAAGAGCTGGGACAGGTTAGTGTGTTTTATGTGTAAATTCATCCGATCTGTGCCGGATGAGCCATAAGGGTGGATACATTTTTGCGAAACTGTGTACTTTTCCCCCAACTTCAGAAATGAAAGTGCTTTTGAGATTTGGATAACTGGTGACGTTTTAGTGCTCTCGTTCCTGCGTTCCTGACTCTATAGAACAATATTCTTCTGAGAGTAGTAAAGCTGATTAAAAAGCTTTAGAAAGCTGATTAAAAAGCGGAATCTGACTTTAAAATACATCACCAAGCTATTGTGGAACAATCGAGCAACATGTATAACGACACAGAGAGAAAAAACCACCCGGATAAAGTTTCACTTCTGTGCGTCCGACTTCTTAAAGTCACAGTCAGGAATTTCAGAATATTAAAGCAGGGTGTTTTTTCTCCGTGTTATACATGTTGCTCTATTGGGGCGATCTTCCTGTCATTTGGATGTGTCATTATACATGTCATGGTTATGTCTTTCTTGCTGTCGTCTGCTTTGCTAACTAAATAAAACACACCTCTATAAACATCTGATTTGAGCAATAAAAAAAAAGTAGCAGCAAACAGGCTGATCCACAATAGCTTGGTGATGCATTTTAAAGTCAGATTCCGCTTTTTAATCAGCTTTCTAAATATCAAACATCAAATCAAGCTTTTAGGATATTAGCTTAATAATAATGTTTCCCCCATCATTGACATAATGGCTATTAACGCTGTTGATTAGTGGCCAACAAATTAGGAAAAGTGCAAGCTTTCAAGCCAGCTTGAAATAAACTTTGTACAGTAAAAGGTTTGTACAATATGAAAGTGCCTTTATTTCAATTTGGGTGTAATTAAACGCAAAAAATGAGCTTGTTGGAGAATCGTTATGAGTGGAAAACAGAAATACTTTGACCATTGTGTAGAGTGCAGTAGGATTGAATTTTCTCCATTTGTTAGCCATCTCCTCATTCTGTCCCAACCAAGGAGGATCATTTAACATCTCCGTTTGTTGAGTATTATTTTTGTTCCCCATTTTTAGAAATAGACAATTATTAATCAGATATTATTTAGGACTATGGTAATACCTTGATTCTCTTATTGTGTTTTTGTGCACTTAATCGGATTTAGTTATTTAAATTACTATTATTATCTATTAATACAATTATTAGTATTATTATTATAAATGTCAGGCTCCAACAGAAGTGGATGCAGGCGCGGGCAATGGGCTAGGAGGCAGGTTTCAGATAACTTTAAAGGGCTGGGCAGAATCGTCGTCGGGGGGCAGGCAAAGGGTCGAGCGATGTGCGTCCAGGGTTTCAGGGGCAAAGACGAGATCGGAAGTCCGGGGTTCAGAAGCGGGTTCGTCGTCGGGTAGGCAGGCCCGGTAAACACTTGGTACCGCGACTCTCATCGGATCAATACTGGGCACTGAAGCGCTAGTTTTGCTGAGGCTTATACAAGGGGACTGTGATTGCCATCGGGTGTGTGTGATATTGGGAGATTGGGAGTGGGCGTCGCTTGTTAGAAGCGCGGTGAACTTGAACGTGGAAGCGGCTCTTTCGTGCTGCGCGGGGGATTCTGGGAACTGTAGTCCAGTCCTGCCCGTGTGTGCGTGACAGAACCCCCCTCCGCGCACCCCCCGGGGCCGACCCCGAGGTCTGGGGGCCGGGCGCGCGGGGTGCTGCGCATGGAAGGCACGCACAAGCAACGGGTCCAGAATGTCGCGGGCCGGGACCCAACTCCGGTCCTTGGGCCCCAACTCCGGTCCTTGGGCCCCAGGGCCCCAACTCCGGTCCTCGGGCCCCAACTCCGGTCCTCGGGCCCGTACCCCTCCCAATCCACTAAGTATTCAATACGCCCACGAAGGAGCGCCCAAACTGTTGATTGTATTTTGATTGTCTCAGGCTCGAGCTGGGGTGATGGTTCAGACGCTCTCCGTCACGCAAACAAGTTGTTATGGCTAAACATATCAGTTCAAGAAGAGAAACACT
>JAOUQW010000038.1:17776712-17791997 GCA_028565825.1 Olivaichthys viedmensis | reverse complement strand
CAAGGCCCTTAACCCTCCCTGCTCCAGGGGCGCTGTATCATGGCTGACCCTGCGCTCTGACCCCAGCTTACCAACATTCTGGGATATGTGAAGAATTAATTTCACTGTACTTGTATGTGACAATAAAGGAGCTATCTATTCCTTGGGCCCAGGTGCGCTCTAATAGCGCATATATATATATATATATGAGGACAGCTGCTGACCGTTTGTTAACTCGATCCAGATTTCTAATTGTTGGTCATGCATGGGCAATAGTCATAAACAGTAATGCGACCTGAGAGATGGTGGGAAGGTTAAGGTTTTGCTCTCTGGGTCAGTCCAGCAGCCCCAGTGAGAGCACAAACAGAGAAGTCTCTTTCAACTGCTCCTTCAAAGGGCAGCGTCTAAATAAATTACATCTGCACACACTCGCTGACCCCCCTCTCCAAATGATATTAACATAACTCATTTGAAGGCAACTGGGCCTTTTCATTTGATACTCAAGAATGAAATGCACAACAGAAGGGATGTGGGGGTGAGGAAATAACCGTAACTACAGCTATTTAAACAAGACTTCTTCAGTATACTCCAAGTGAAATATCTATTGATATCAATATATATTGATACAATTAGTTTGTCTGTTTATATTTGTATACATCACGCAGGTCCAGGGTGGATTGATCTCAAGCTTAATGAGTGCTAAGTCCAGTCCAAACATTCTGCTCATACAACTGCTCACCTTAAGCCATGAATGCATGTGCATGCATGCACGAACGCACACACACAATCAGTACTGTCTTATAAAATACCCCTGAATGCTGTAAATGTGTAATGTGCATCTCTCATGCATCTTACCACATACACACACCATTACACACAGGTCTTGCACAAATATTGCAAGCGCAGATGCTACACAATACAATGTAGTCCTACATTGGGCCAAAATGCAAAATCGTCACCAAACTTTCAAAGGCACAATCAGAATGATGTGACTATGATTTCTCTATTTGGTAGCTTCTGAATTTGCCATAGGTACGACATTAACACATTTCTTATAGAGGAATTGATGTGGAAATCCACATTATAATAAATGTGTTATCCAGGATGTAAAAAAAAAAAAAGACACGTATATGAAAGTTATGCAATGTAATTTTTGCAAACATATCACATTCTTTATAAACTAATTTGGTAATTGCAGCTTCCAACGAGGACCTCAAATACAAGCCAGTACTTGGGAAGTTTTTTTTAGGGACACAGACATTAAGATGATTTAATGAAACGGAAAAAGAAAAAAGAAAAAAACCCTGAAAAAACATTTAGTGATAGTAGTTCGACCATTTAATGATCTTTGTGCTTTGATGCTTTTGATAAACCCAACCGCAAGTAGGAAAACCTGCTGCAGTCTCTTAGGACTGAAATGGTTGTCCATGTTGTTCTGTGACGTTGGGCACAGGCCTACGATACAGAGGCCTTACACTGCATTGAGCTGACCTCTGAACCTCTGAGCTTCCTCCTGTAGTCTCTTTCCATCACCCAGACCCGACACTATTGATTTCCAGCTCATAATTCCTCAAGCCACCACTCATTGCCCTGCCATTACACCAACATGATGAGCCATTGTGAACATTTATGGAGCAGAGTAATTAGATCTCAATTAAAGACAAAGTCAGAGAGAAAGACAGATGTGGTAGAGTTGATGGGTCTCACTTATTCTGCTTCAGGAATGCTTTTCTGTCAATTTACTGGGTCTGGCACTTTGTGTCAGCGACCCTGCAGGCAAAGTCACAGCCTGCTAATATTTTCCCACCACTGCCCATGGCGGAGCTGCCAATTCTTTCCTGAAAATGCCAATTTTGGCAGCAACCAATCTCACTTCACCTTTCCTCCTCGCTGTACACCCCTTCTCCTATCACCCACTTTCAAGATAAAGGCATCTGCTCAGTATCATCTACATTGGCTGTAAAAAACACAATACTGTAAGCTAGTACAGGGCGTCTGTCTGTCTGTCTGTCTGTCTGTCTAGCAATCCTAGAGGTCTTCCAGAAAGTTCTGCATCTTTGGAGACACACGCACTGTCCATGGGTAGATCATGGTTTGATAATATGGGTAGTTAAATAATTAGATAATGTGGCTTTCGAAAAGTTCTGTACCTTTGAAGCGACACTTTATGTCTCTGGGTGGCTAATGGTGGCCAAGGTGCAAGAAGAGGCTAAAACAGGGTTCACCTCTCTCTGTCTTTCTCTAATTGAGATCTTATCACTCTGCTCCATAAACGTTCACAATGGCTCATCATGTTGGTGTAATGGTAGGGCAGTGAGGGGCTTGAGGAATTATGAGCTGGAAATCAATAGTGTCGGGTCTGGGTGATGGAAGGAGACTACAGGAGGAGGCTCTGAGGTTCAGAGGTCAGCTCAATGCAGTGTAGGGCCTCTGTATTGTAGGCCTGTGCCTAATGTTACAGGACAATGTGGACAGTCGTTTCAGTCCTAAAAGACTGCTTAAAACCCAGCTAGCTTTTCCAGAAACTACAGCGGTAGATTTTACTATTCAGAGCTTGGCTTTGTCAAAAGCATCCAATCACACAGATCATTAAATGGTAGATGGTTCTATTTTTCTCTAAATCATCTTAATGTCTTTGTCTCTGAAAATCCTCCTGTAAACTGTACCTACAGAACTAGTCCATAGAGAATGTTATTTCTTTGCAAAATACATTATTACCATAACTTTGATATAAATGTTATAAACAGTGTTAAAAAAAGAAAGAAAAAGAAAAAGGCAAACTGAATTACTGTTTCTGGGTAGCTAATGGCATAACATGGTTTCTAGAAAGTTCTGTAGCTTTGAAGAGCTAATGGTGGTGCTAAGGCTAAGATCGGTCTGTCTGTATGTCTGTCTAGCCAGTCTACACTCTTGGGGGGGTGGGGGTTCTTTAGTTTGTCCATGTAAGCAGAACCTTACAACAGATGGTAGAACCAAGTAGAACCTCTTTAGGAATCTCGAGCCCTTAATCATTCAAATAGCCCTTGAGGAACCCTTTTTTCTAAGAATGTAGTGCTCCTCCAGAAGGTTCTACAGATTTGTACAGACACTCGCTATCCCTGGATAAGTAAGGGCTCATAAGATATATCCTTGTAACGATCATTAGGGTTCCCACGTTTTTTAGAAAATTATTTTCCAGGACTTTTTCTGGACATTTTTCTTAAAAACAATGTTGCTAACGCTATTAAACTACCAATGATCAACACATCGAGATAAGCTTGCTAATATGTGAACAACCAGATTTTTTGTGATAAAAGCTGGCATGTAGCCTCGCTCTACCAGGCCCTCCGATATAGTGTTCATCTGTCCACGTGTGACACTCCGGCTCTCTTAGCTACACAGCCAGTAACCACAGCGTTTGTCCTGTGTCCCAAACTGCCAAAGAAGCCTTCTACTGTCCACACTCTTTACACAAGTCCATCTGCACACACCTAGCTATCAGCTTCTGAGTGAAGGAGATCTAGAGGGCACTCTGGGAGGCCATGTAGTGGGTGTGTGGGTAGAAAACGGAGCTGGATAAAGGGGAATGAGAGATGGAAGGGAATGCTGCCTATTCATCTTGGCCAGAGGAACATCTGGGAAAAGCCCACTAAAACAATGGCACTGGGTCTCTCAGCTACCTCACGGTCCTGGACGAGCACGTTTAGCCTCGCAAGCACAGAATGGACAGGCCACAAATCATCTCAGGACAACAGGGGTGGTGGGGCAAGCCAGTGAGGTGGTGTGTGTGTGTGTGTGTTCCCTCTGGTATTTAAGTCCCAAACAGGCCCATTCTCTAGGGCCCGGCAGGACAAATTGGCCAGCTTGGGCGTCTTTGAGAGGCAGTGCAGCGCGAGGAGAATAGGACAGGCCTGAAACACAAGGAACAGCCCCATAAAAATTCATCACTTTGACCCCTTTGACCTCCCGCTGCTGGGGGGCTCCACACACACACACACACACACACACATACCTAATGCGATGGGCAAGAAGTGAGCAAGCATCTCAAACACACACAACACAAAAATAGCTAGCTTGACAAGTATTTACCTTCTACATTTCCATTATGAAAATTTCTAATTGAGTTCAATATATGCTGTAAGAGCATACATGCTGTTCACCACATACACACAGACAGACAATAGCTAAAAAGGAAAGACTTCTTGACAAGAAAAAGCCACCAGATGCTTCATTGTGCCTGAGTATGTGTGAGTGGTGTGTGAAGTAAGGCACTAAGGGGTGTGCATGTCCTCCTCGCTGTATTAAGCAGAGAATGAGAGGGCATTGTTTCACTCCAGGCTTTTGACACATTTGTGCCACATGTACAAAGAGAGCTAATAGAAGCTTAAACATGGAGAGGCCCTCTCCACCGCCTTACTACTGCTGCTGCTTCAATCCACAACTCCCAAACCAGGCGCCACAGATGTCCACAAACTGTTTAAGTCTCTCTGAACCAATAATAAAAAAATAAAAACAGCCAGCTGATTTACACTTAACCAGAAGACAAGGCTGAATAGGTTCTAATATAGCTCAAGGTAGGATTCTCACATAATAGTGTGCTTGAGAGATAGTAAAAGTGCAATCAGAGCTTCCATCTAAAAATCACAGATAAACTCTGAAGATGAGGTTCTGAAGGGACTGAAGATAGAGTGAAGATAATAACGAGAGGTTTTACCTTGAGACAGATAAGGCTGAGTCCCTGTAGGCCTACACGGTGAAGATAAAGGATAACGGATTATCTAGAATGATCCTGTAAATGGGGTTAATAGTTAACTACACATTTTGATACATCATCACAGTGTAGGTTTTGTCAGTATGTATGAGCACCTGAAAATTAGTCACATAATCACACCATCTACTAATTGCCATAGAAATTTGATTACACACTTGTAGAAACCACAACAAGTCCAACTTTACACATTTCCAGGATCTTTAATTAATTTTCTCATTTTTCAGGTGTTTTTTTTAAAGACTAAAAAAAAACTACTCTCTAAATATTCAGGCTTGTCAGAACCCTAATCATAGTGTTTGAAAAAAAAAAAAACAAGATATGATCATCAACACCACTGAAGGCAGGATGAAAGCTTTTGACTAGATCCTTATACCAGTCTTATTTTATTTGCGGTACACTAACCACCAGTTAGATTTCAAATATCAAGCTTTAAAAAGTTCCCTGGATAATTTACAAGGTCCTACATGGTCAGGTAGCAAATATTTCCAGGCTGTTGTCTCTGTATAATACATCACTGTCTCTCAGTGATGTTCTTCTAAACAGGATGTCATAACCCCTAAGATCTAATTTAAAATTCAAGGGTAATTTTGGCTTTTGCCGTCATTGTGCCCTAGCTTTTTTAGGACGTATTAGGCCAATGCACTCAATTTCATTGTCTAAGAAACACATCTACTGTATATTCTCTACATTTTAACTGTTTTAAATCTATATTTTTGAACTGTAAAGCACTTTAAAATGTAGTTTTTACAGGTGTCAAATAATAAAAACTGCTAATAACTAGAAATACTTGGTTGCGAAACAGTTATACATGTATAATGCGTTACTAATGGGTTAAATAAAGAGCACAGGATAAAATCCCGTTTTTGATTAACTCACTATTAATTGTACATTATTCAAAAACCCCAAAGAATACAAATCACATCATATTGTTTATACCTAACATGAGTGCAACACTCATATATGTGTGAGAAGCCCTTATCTCGGGATACAAAGACTCAGACTTCTGAGGTCTTTTTAATGATAAATTGCTTCACTCCGTCACTTCATTCAGGAGTCATTTAGCGGAAAGCCATTTTTAATGAGGAATTTCAGACATAGCTGATTAAATTCACTAACCTTGCTACCAACAACCACAAGCTTTCCTTCATCAATCCAATCGTCTTTACAATCCATTACCGTTTGGTTTGGGAGTGGTTTGATGGGTTGTTTGGTGTGTATGGAGCAGCGATTAACAATTAGCGGTTTCTTCTTAATGAGCAGCTAAGCTCGAGTTCATTACTGCGCTAATCAATGCAGGCCAACATGCAACGATCAATGTCTGTAAGACCTTTCTTCTTTTTTTCCCATAAACAGTAGGATTGTAATTGCATTTAGTAATACAAGCCAAACTTACATTTAAAAAGATACCAACCTTACACTTCAGCTTTCAAAAATGTTTGGATATTTTCCTAGTTGTATATTAAAGATGTACAGTAACATGGATTGCTGTAACGGGGATTATTAATTATTAAGATGGGTATCAAAGATTGTGCAGTAAATTCAATCATTCAGTGTTAGGCATCTCCCAAGGCAGCAGAGACCAAGAGACGTGGATTCTCTGATGCACAGGAGAACACTAAGCCTAAGAGGGAGACGTGTTTTTGGTATAACGGCTGATGTCTCAGGTCTTTGCCATGACGTTTATAGGAGTTATCAACCAAAATTATTCAAGAAGATGACGATTATCACCCATGAGATGGAGCATGTCTGAAAAGGTTAATGCTCCCACAAACCTCGTTAAGGTTAACTCTTTTGTTTGTCTAGACAATGATCCATGTGTCCCCTCCTCTCAGATGGCCATGATGGTGGCAATCTGTGTCTCAATAAGAGTACAGTCTGAAAGGACAGCGCACAATGCTGTCCAATGCTCAATAGCCCATGATTCATTCCCAGCAACACCCTTTAATTTGTTTGCACCATTTCATTTAAATGATCCTTTCCAATCCTGCTGGGTGGTGAACCAACTCTGGAAGAGGGGGTAGAGACAGACACACAGAGAGAGAGAGAGAGAGAGAGAGAGAGAGAGAGAGAGAGAGAGAGAGAGAGAACATAGTCTGGGCCTGGTGCTTGGTGATGCACTAGGCCCCTATCATGTGGGTGGGCTTTGTGATTCGTTTTTTTAACCAATTTTTCATGCCCATCCCTCTTGATGTGACCCTACTGTGGCTCCTTTATGGAGCTGACAGGCCAGCACAGGAGAACATGCTGCCCTTCTGATAGCATGAAATCAGGAACAAAAGCACCCCTAAGACGGAGTGCAGAGGAGAAGCGGTGAGGTGCGAGGAGCTGAGGCCATCCCCCGCCATCCCCCGCCATCTCCCTGGATCTGTCGCTCTCCCTGCCTGCCCTGGCTGTCCTTCTCTCTCTGCATAAACAGCTGTTAGCTCAGTCCTGTCCTTCAGCTCCCATGTGCAGGAGAAGAGTAAAGCAAAGCACCTCGTTTTCCATTCCACCTTCTCTAAGACAAAGCTCTAGCCCCTCCTTAAGGGCCTGGCAATATGGCCATCGAAGATAAATTAGCTAAGGCTTTACACAAGAGGCCATGAATTGTCAATGCGGCACTAAATAGGACCTGTTAAATATGACGGGGTGGATGTGGGAGGCTTGTGAGTGCAAGCAGAACCCAGTGCTTAATGTCAGTCCACAAGACGTGTGTACAGGCTGTAAGTGCCAATGTTGGCTTTACAGATCTGTACCAATAAGGTCCAATGTTATGGAGGAGTAAGTGGATTTGAACCGGATTTTATAATCCCTCCACCCATCTATTTCTGCCCTACCAGAGATATGCTGAGAGAAGTTCTTCCTTGGCTCATTCTGTCCTCAACCACTATTTTAAGAAGAAGAAAAAAAGGGGAAAAAAAGGAGTGAGCTGAGCTTGAGACAGTAAACAGTGGATACTGAAGAGGACAGAATGGTGCTGATGAAAGAAAAGCAGACTTCATCTCCTCGACAGGAAGTGAAGTGAATGGTGCTTCCAGATGTAGAAAGCTTCCAGCCCAGAGGGGGTTTCACAAACTACACTGAACAAAAGCAATTTATTCATTTTTGCTATTTGTTTCATATTCACTCAAGTGCATCTAACATCTAATAGCTTTCCCTCAATGAAAAGCACATTTGTCTTCTACAGATAATGGTATGCAGATGTAAAATTCAGCCTTTGGAACATTCAGTAACAGATGAAATGAAATAAAAGAGCAACACAAATGTTGCCTGGGATGCATTATAAATAAATTTTTCTTTAATTAAATAGAGAGATCTACATTTTAAACGGGCATTACAAAAGTCCTTGTTAGAATCTCAGGGGTTGAGGGGAAAATCAGTGACAACTGGAAGTGGCGTAAACGGCGCTAATGGTGCAAAAGTTAATCTCCCCAGACAGTGACAAATATTTATAGTGAAAAATAAGTTGACTGGTAGCATGAATTTAACGGGTTTAATTTAAAGCCTGATAACTTAAAGGCAATCATAAATAATCAAACTGTAATTTTAATAAAACTAGGGAAAGAGCTATTGTGTGATACTGAATGTTTTGAATCATCTACATTTTAGGTTCTGTGGGTTGAGAAAACTGGAATTAAAGCTCAAAAGGCTTCAATAAACAAAAACCATGGAACATATTTGGTCTAATATTTAAACTGTCGGATTTCATTCATAAAATAAATCTCTGCTGCGATCATAAGAGGATCTGTGATTGACGTGTTTTAATTTTTTTTTTGTTTTTTTTTTTAAAAAATTTTTCTACACTAGAAGGGGTCCCTGGCTTCAAAACGTTTGAGAACCCCTGCTTTACACAGCTTTTTATATGCAGTAGCCCTGCCCCGGGCTTAACCAAATGCAAAAAATAAATAAATAAATAATAAAAAAAATTCAACAAAACAATAACCAAAAATGCTTACTATGTAAATGCACACTAATTGTGATTCTCCATCAAATTAATTAACAAAAATGGTAGATACTGGAAAGCGCATATAAAGTAAAATTGTTTTCCTCTGCAGCCTTGACAAAAAACAAAAACAAAAAAACAAACTAACAAAAAAAACCATACAAACAGTTGAGCCCGGGTTAGTTTAACACAGTTCAATACTGTTTACAGATGACTGCCTGCACCCAGAAGCATTTCTTACATATTTCATATGTTCATATTTCCGACAAATGTAAGAAATTACTGGTGCATAATGAGACAGCTTATATTACTGAGTATTATTGAGTTTATAAGAACATCACAGCAGTATAGCACATGACAGTCATCTCAGACCACCCTGACTTCCTAACCCATAGTAACTCTAGACACTCTTTTGTGAGAGTGATATTCTCTTCTTCTCAGACAAAACAGACTTGTTCTGTCCCAAATTGTTTCTTGGAGAGCCTTTCCTGAGCTGAGGAATGTCTGACTTAAGAAGCATTTCAGCCAGTATGGAAGCACTGAATCGAGAAAGACAACAGTAGAAAAGGGCAACCAGTGGACAACAGCAAGAAAAAAAAGGAAGCAACAGAGATACGAGATGCGGAATTGCAAGAGATTAGAAACACACTGAGTGACAGAAATGCACACAGGTGACAGAAATGCACACAGGTGACAGAAATGCACACAGGTGACAGAGATAATTGTGCTTAATAATGTGTCTGTGCATGAAAATCTGCTTTTATGAAAGAGCTCTTTAAATCAAAGGCGAAGAACCAAAAAGAACGACTCTCTATAATATGAGTGGGTTCATACAACCTGGTGCTCTATAAAGCAGTACCATACAGTCATAGCACATAATGTGTGCGCCAGAGGCTGTAGAGGCTTCCAGTGCCAGGCGCCTCCCTCGCCCCGGTCACCCACCCGTGCCAGTCTCATCCGTGGAGCCCAACACAATGGGGCCAGGCCCCAGGAGCACGCTCAACCATCTCCGAGAGGAACAGAAGCCAACGGTTGTTCTTCATTCTCTCCGCCTTTTAATTACATCTTGATCAAAGCCGCCACACTCTCCCTATCTATGTGTGGCTCTCTTTGTTTTAGTATTATTAAATCGAGAGGGAGAAAGGGATAGAGTGGGAGGGACAGAGGCAGAGAGAAAACAGACAGAAAGATAAAGTAGTGTTTGTTCTCGCTCGCTGCGTATCAGCCGAGGTCATCAGAGAGATCATGTGGGTTTATCAGGACTGCTAGTGTATCATTATAAGGTGATAATAGGCACCCCACTTATTAAAGGAATACTCCAGAGTTTTTCAACTTAATCTCTATCTATCGCATCTGTAGCATATGAGCGATTAGCATGAAAAAGAATTTTGACACATTTCCCTATACTGAGAAAAGATGGGAAAACCTGTTCAAAACGCACTTATAATGGAAGCCTAAGGGCAGCTGTTGGGGCAGTTAATGAACATTTATGCGATGACTTAATTTACACAAAGGCATGTGTAAATTAAGCTCCAACTCTAAATCTGTATATCTACTTTTTTAGAGGGGAGAATTTGTCATTTTGAATTTTCACATTACATCGTCACATATTTTAAATGCTTATTGCATTTAATTAATGGAATTCTTCGACAGCCCTTACAATTTCATTATAAGTTTGTTTTGAGTCAATGGTTTTCTGTTCTTTTCTCTGTACAGGAGAATGTGTCAAAATTCTTGTCCAAAGTAATCACGTCTACGCTACAGATGCGATGGATAACAGTAATTAAGTAATCATCTTAATAAAATAAACACGATCTAGCAGTATTAACTCAATCATGCAGCAGAAGAGCAGAAATAAATTTATACTCTTTCCAGAATTTACTATCCCATTAAAGAAAAGCACATTTTCCCACAGCAAATAATTTAGGGTTTTAAAAATAAATAAAAAATTAACAAACAGAGCTAAATCAACGTATTGTTTTTAGATCATCCATCTGAAGAAAATGTGTGCGTGTGTGCACGTGTGTGTGTAGGTGAAGGGCTGGTTTATCAAATGTAGATGAGGGTCACTATCTCTGGGGTTGAGGGTCTCGTAGAACAGAGGGCCAATCAGTGAACACCCAGTGACTAATAGATGGATGCGTCCCAAAATTAATTAGCCTGACTAATGTAGTGTACACTTAATTTTGCTGCCTGCCTTTTGATTTATGGCAGGCTATGTGCACAAACGCAGCGTGAAATGGAGCCTTATTGTCTGAGGAAGATTTTACCAGTAAACACAGGCCTGGCCCCTCTGACAACAGCGCACCAGACGTGGCATGACCTGTCAACCACGCTGTAAACAGATGCACATAGAGCACACACTGTTTATACAAAACAAAACAAAGGGCGAGCAAAAACACAAAAAACATAACGAGAACAAGAGTTACACACACACAGAAACACACTCACATAATCCATTTTTCCTCTCTCTCTCTCTCTCTCTCTGCTTCCAAAGACAAACAACGCCCGAGTTCACTGAAGTGTGTTGGAAGTGTGTTGTAAACCTCTTCAAACGGTGAAAAATGAAATCTTTATTACCGCGCCCGTCACTAATGAGCAGTTTACAGGCCTCATTTGGATCAGGGATTGTACACGGCCCCACCTTTAATTTCATGCTGCTCAGCCCACAGAACGACGGGGACAAAAGCGAGAAAGATTGATGCATGTGAAGTGCCGCCTTCCACACTTCCCCCTACTGCACATAGGGGGCGCTGGCACTCGTGCACTAAACAGGGAGCCAGTCCGTCCTCTCAAATCACGCTCTTAATGACAGCGGCCGACGAGAGCCGCGGGTAAACTCCAATTAAAACAAGCACAAGTTGTGTCACGAGGACAGTAGATCACGTCAGTAATTAACCTCGCCGCTGGCCTCTATCAATTCCCGTGTTGGAACGGCACCGTGCACCGTGCCATTTTTGCAGGAATTAAATTTACATTCTATTAAGTTTAATTAGGAGAGATTTTAAATATACTGGAGACCAGGCGGACAGCCGCGGTGCTGTCACCGTGCCCTCTGATTCACTACCGGCCGAACCCCGGGGTCCCGCTCCAATCCTAGCATGCAATTTAGCTGCTTGGCTGTGGCCAGAACACAGCTCACAGGTGGACACTGTCCACTCTCCTTTACACATCCGCTCAATATCTTTCAATCTCCTCCTAAATCTGTCCCACATATAGGTGCTCACATACGGCTGTGTGGACATACTCTACGCAGAATATATACACACACTCAAAGTAGATATCGGTAGAAAATTTTAAATGGACGCAAGAGATTTTATTGCCAAATATTTTTATGGAAAAAAAACAGGATTCTCATACCTGTGTTAAGACCACCCAGATTTATTAACTGACTACCTCTCCCCAATCCCCTCCCTCTCTCTGTCGCACTATGAGAACTGAGACACAGAGACAGTGAGTGCAGCAGAAAGACAGAGAGAGAAGGGTGTGTGAGAGAGGGTCCGTCATTAGGACCCACGTGGCTCTGTCTTTTGTCCCTAGTGAAAAGCCTTGCTAAATGGGGGTCAATTGAAGCCAAGTCCCTTCTGTCTGACACAATTACTGGAGTTCCCTGTTCGTGTGTGTGTGTGTGTGAGAAAGTGAGATAGGAAAGGGGTTGGCCCCATGCCTCTGGTTACTGATCCTGCCGCACAAGCACGTCAGGAATGTGCCACCTGTATCCAAACACCCCTGCGCCCCATCAAAACATACACAGCATCACATGGGCTCTCTTCCCAGACAACCCCAGGGCATTCTGGGAAAGTGGGGTATCCGGATGCTGAGGACGGTGCAGAAGTGTCTGAGGAGAGTTAGTTATTTGACCAAAAGGCAGCTGAAAAGGGAATTTAAAAGATGAATTAAATAAATATTAAAGATATCAATTTGAATTAAAAAAAAAAAAGTATATATACATTTATAAAAATTTTAATATTATAAAAATAATAACTAAATAACGAAATAAAGAACCACAAAAGTGAATTTTGTAAAAGAAAAAATGCATATAATTATATAGTTATATTTATAACTAATTACAAATCAATGTGTGCCAATAAATAGTAATTTAAGAGCAATGGAAATGCATCAGGAAGTCAGAAACTGCCTCAGAATGCACTACAAAAATGATGTAATCCTCTGGGTGATGTCACTTCTTGAGTTTTCAGTCTCAATCAGCTAATCAGTAATCTGTCAGAATAGTCTCACACATCAGGGTTGCTAAGGATTCAACATGAAACACACCACATCTGTGCACATGTGCAAATCAATGTTATGCTGAAACAGCCAATCAAGTTCAGTAAAATCAGCATTGAGGAGTTTGCACTGACCACTAATTGTTTTTCTGCCGGTAATGGTCATTAAAGCACTGAACCAGCCTCTCACTGGTGACAGACACACACACACACACACAGACACACTGTCACGGTGTCGTCACGGGGAGGCAGGACACAGGCACAAACCGTTTTAACATCCATACATTTATTTGATTCACGTAAACTACACACATGCAACATCAAACATGAAACATTCAAGGTCAAACTGGACAGGCACACGAGGGCTTTTTATACATTTATTAACGAGGAGTCAAACAGGGAACAAGTGAAAGCATTTAAGACACGTGACGAGGAACTGACAAACGTAAACAATAAGAGCGTGACGCTCGTCACAGTCGCGCAGCGCGAGGCGGCATGCGCGTGACACACACAGACACACACACCTGGGTGTCTACAGGTATCCTCAAGTAAAATTTAATACTTTTTTCATACATTTTTCAATGCTACTTCATTTGTAATTTAAGACCTAATTTGCAGTGATGACACACCAAATATAAAAACACTTCAAAATAACTCACACATAAGATAAATTATCTATTGATGTGTATTCTACAGCAAGAAAAATGCAAAAACAATCTTTCAAGTAAGTCACAACCTCAAAAAAGAATTACGGCTTTCATTGGCAGACACAGTTTGAGCAGTTGAGGGTTAACTGGACGGCAAGCCAAGACATGTCTGGTTTCCAAAGTTTGCTTCTTTAGTTTTGAACTGGAGCTACAAGGCTAATGTTGCTAACAAGGGGACATAGACTTTTAATTCCTTGTAAGCAATATTGACCTCTATACTAACACACTATTAAAGACTGTAGTATGTGGATTTTAAATGTAGATCACATTTGCATGATGTCAGTGAACTGAATTTAAGGAGATAAGGCCCACCCATGCCTTATGAGAAGGGATTGGCTCCAAAGCAGGCCCGTTCGGAATAGGTGTGCATCAAAAACGTGTGAACGGGCATAGCAGTGCTCCCTCAGGCTGGCTGCCTGAACTGCAGCAGCAGTAAAACAGAACAGAGGAAGACTATTATCTCGTTTACCACACAGGATGAAGTCCTTCCTGCATCATTAGAGTTCAGCAATTCAGCTGTTCAACAATTCAGCAAGAAAACAATTCAGCTATTCAAGGAGCCGTCCTTCCCTTCTCCTCCCCTCTCCACTTTAACAGTGAGAACCTCCTCAAGCAGGACAATGACCTGAATCTGTCTCTCTCTCCTTTTCTCTCTCTCACACGCACCCCCTCCCTTTCTAACCTGCTCGTCACAACCAATGCATGTATTAATAAGAGCTCCAACAAGTGTTTATGAGAGAGACTTGAATAGGAAATAGAAAGAAAAGAGACAGAGAGAGAATGAGACAAAAAGTCACGCACTCATCTGAATGAAGGACAGACAGTGTCCTGCCTCAGGTTTTGCTGTAGCATTTTACAACTGTGAGATTTATGACTCATTAACGTGCTCACTACTGGGCCACTCCAGCTGTGTTTGCTAACCTGTCTGCAAGGTGCATTGTTATGTTACAGGGGTGTTCTCGCTCTCTCACGCACACACTCACTATGTGCTAATGAAGGCATTTTATAAAACCAGGCCCTCCTCAGTGAAGTAGTGATTAGGACGTCATAAAGCAGCTAATTCGACCACACATACATGAGCTTTTCGTGTGTGTGGCCGGAGCCGGCTATATGTGTGCGTGTGTGTGTGCATGTAAAAGAAAGTGTGAGAGCCAATGTCAAAGAAAGACAGAGTTAAAAGTGTTGCAGGGATGTTGCAGTAATGGTATACCAGGTACTCAGATAAGTGAAGTGGTGGTGTAGGTTAAAGGGATATTTCAGCATTTTTCAACCTAATCTCTTTCTACCACATCTGTGTAGTGTATGAGCGGTTGCTATGGACCACAATTTCAACACGTTTCCCTGTACTGAGAAAAGACTGAAAACGAAATTCACTCAAAAAATCACTTTTAATGGAATCTAAGAGCAGCTGTTGGGGCAGGCAATAAACGTTTATGCAAAACTTATTTTTGTAGAATGCTTTCATGAATTCTTTCGTGAAAGATATTTGGAAATTGAGCGATGAACCTGTGTAATTGATTTAAGTGTCTCAAGAACCAGAATTTCTTTTTACTGTAGTGTTTTGAATTTGCATTATATAAGACATTAAGTTTGAATGTTTATTGATTGAATTCAACAACTGCCCTTAGATATCCATTATAAGTGAGTTTTGAGTAAACTGTTTTTTATCCAATAGGGGGAAATTATTATCTATGGTAATCA
>JAOUQW010000038.1:17763210-17776612 GCA_028565825.1 Olivaichthys viedmensis | reverse complement strand
TGCACACCAGCAGCAAGTGCAGCAGCAAATGGGTGCTATTTAAGGGGAAGGAGTAATCGGTATCAGGTGTGTGTGTGTGTCAGGATGATGGGATTGGGAAATCGGGGGAGGGAGGTATGACTACATACTCTACCCTCTCCCTTTTCCTGCTCTCCCTTTCTGGCCTAGAAGTCATAGGAAAGGACAATGGCCCCAAAAGCTGGTTCCCAACGAGCCGTTGAATAGCCACACTGTTGGTGGTAGCACTTCATTCAAACGGCCCCACAGCCACATTGTCCTCCTCGATCGCCGCGGGAGAATAGAGTTTGCTGGTGGCTGCCAAAAGGTTAGCGGTCCTGGTGAAAAGAGCCGAACATCATTCACTGGCCCTAACAGAGCTTGGGGGGAAGCTTTTGTACGCTGCCCTCCCTTCCCTCGGTCCATCCGGATCCACCCGAGTAAGACTGCGTCTCCATGACTGATGTGCTGTTACACTCAGTAAACCAGCAGCGGGAATGAAACACACTCCCAACTAAACACTTAAGTCCCACCCACAAGCCTAAAATATCACCAGGACCTCCCCAAAAAGATTATGCTTTCAGCACCTTTTAATAAGTGTTACTCCAGCTGTCCACCCCCACAATACATACAATATCACAGGCAGGCATAAACAGCAGAAACGCTTGTAATGCCTTTTCTGGCCTTGTCCTTTTACATCACTAGAGTGCTGGACAACAAGAACTCAAAGTTGGCATGACTGTATTGCCTCAGAAATCTGAACCCAGGTGTAGTATTTACGAGCCGACTTTTAAAAATAAATCAGCTTCACAAACACAGAGGAATTGCTAAAAATATGGGGCAAATCCTCAGTGTAAGCAGCAATGGGTCCTTTTCATACTTCATTATAGCCATAAATCCAGGTGAATATGGCTTAATAAAAACTGTAAAAGGTGCAATATTCCTAAAGCACCTCTACTTGGCTGTCATTAAAGCCGGTCCATTCTTTCATCAGATGAGAAATCAAGGAGGAAGCAGAAAAAAAATACGATCTTTGAAACATAAAAGCAGGTCGTAACTCAGAGTGTCAGACGGCCCTCTAAAATATGGCAAGCATATGCATGCAGTTATTCAAAGTGGATGTGTGGTAATGCCATAGAAGTCATCGTGTGCATTCAGATTTCATGTTAGGGAGTGTACCATGATGGAAGGGCAGCACTCCCTCACTAATACACACACACACACACACACACATGCAGGCAAGCACGCACGCACGCACGCACGCATACGCACGCACACGCACACACACACGCACACACACAAAGACGCACACACTGCAGTCTATAAGTAATTAGACAGTGACACATTTTACGTTGTGTTGGCTTTGTCCTCCAGAAATCTGGATTTGAAATGAAACCATCACTGTGACGTTTAATATTATATACATCAGTATCAGTGCATATTTGCATATTATGTATAAAATGGCTTTGACTCTGAATAGTCAATGATTCATTTCAAATCCAAGGTGTTCAAGTACAAAGCCAAAAACTGCACAAACTGTTAGGCAGAGTGTATTTTGTGAATACATTACAGAAAGACTACCAGATGAGTACCTCAGGATAGTGGTGTACATTCCGAGTCATTTTGATATTCGAGTATCCATAAGTGTTAATGAATGACTATTTGTTTAACCGCATTAAAGATTGAAAGCGCATGGTAAACTGGTACATAACTTAGGCTATTAAATTATTAAATAAAATCAGTATTTTAGTGAATTGTTATGCTGTAACTTAAGAGAAAACAAAATGGCCCATAAGTCTAGTATGTCATTTTATCCCTCACCTTAGACAAAGCTGAGGGGCAGCGTATCCCTTGTCATTTTTGCAATTAATTCCAACATACTTTTACATCGGACTGAATCACATGTTCGAGCTGGGGCAGTAAACGCCATTATTGACGTTTGCTTAGGATTTTGTTGGTCTGTGATGGATAAAGCGTTTATGCATAATGTTTTAATCTTCAGCGAGTCAGCATTGAGCTGGTTGAACTGCTGTAAGCAGGTTTAGTGTTGCATAACTTGGACACCACGACAGTGTTGCTTTCTTCACCAAAATATTGCCAGATGTGAATTTTCTTTTTCACCGCCATTTTTGCTCCCCAGCTTCCCATAATAAAAGTAACGAATACCATAAAAGTGATTTCGGTTTCCCAAGTATTTGATTATCCGTGTTCACTTTCTACCTTAGGACATTGCCTACCTACTCACTCACTCACTCTCTCTCACTCTCTCTCACTCTCTCTCTCTCTCTCTCTCTCTCTCTCTCTCATATCCACGCCTCTTACCTGTCCAGCACAAAGCCGAGAGCTTTCTGTCGTGTGCCTGTATAGACAGAAGGGCTGTTCTCCCAGGCCACCAGGTTGGAAGCATCGTGGAATAGGTGAATATTCACCAGGTCAAAGGCACTGTGGACACAGGCGGAAGGAAATTAGTAACTTTGCAAGTTAATGAACACGCACAGAAACCTGTACAATATTCTTTTTTTAAAAACCCAAAACCTGCCTTTGAACTTGCATGTAACTCTTTATACCATCAATCACACATCAGCAGTGTTCCACTAAAGTTTAAGACTGAAAATCGTATTCACATGCGCTATATATTCCTGCCCATAAACTTCTGATCTTTGACCCAGCATGCTCTGACCTTTCACACGGCATGCAGTCTATGGGCAATATAACATAAACCAGTATGAATAACTATATACTTTTCCATGCTCGTACATGCCGAGGCCTCTAATCTGTTTAAAGGTGACGCGTGTAGAATGCTGTAGATGCTTTCACAGTGGCCCCGCGGCTAAGACTGTTATTCCTCTGTCACCATTTCATTCCACCGCACTCTCTCTCCATCCCCCTGGTGTCATCCCTCTCTCTGGAACAGAGCCTGGTCCCTGTCTCGCATCCTACTTCTACTCCAATCCTCTGTTTCAACCCTTTTGTCCTGTTGTATTTCCCCGATTAGATTACCCACACAGCCCTCCTCCTTCACCCATCTCCCCATGGAGAAAACCTTTAAGATCCAGCACGCACAGGTGCAATTGCATGTAATGTTTTCTGTCATCTGTCAGATGGAGCTGCTTGACTAACGTGATTAGGCCTAATCCAATCCGGTCCTTCTCCAGCAGCCACACACACACACACACACACACACACACACACACACTCTGACCGGGACTGGACATTTCCGAGCTATTGGGGCCAGCCACAGTGTATATACACAAAGACAGAGGAGGCTGTGCAGTGGATGGACACAGGTTGTGAGTGAGTGAGCGTGGGTAAGTAAAGCATGTGCACTCACCAGTCTGCCAGAGCCCAGCGAGTCCTGATGAAGCCTTTTCTAGACCATTTGCACTGCAGAAGAGCAAGACAGACAACATTATAACTTAAGTATGAAGATGGATTTGACACCTTATGTTTTACACTCCCCCTTAGAAACTAAAGTTTTTAGATTTTGATAGAATTTGCATTAAAATGACATAATATGAAGGGTCAGATTCAATATACAGAATTATTTAGGTTTAGGTCCCGCCTGTGTGAAAGACAAGTGCAATACACTAAAACCAGGAATATTTCCAGGAATTCGGGGCCAGGAGCGTGGTGGTGGTCATATAGTTAAATGTGACAGTAACTATATTTATTAGACTGTATGTTCTATTTGACACCTTTCTTTTGCATAAAGGAAGACCGTGTACAGACCCACATTCTTTTAACCCTTTAGGACCAAACAAGTCGCCACATTAATGAGACATTTTTTTTAACCTTAAAAACTCTTGTAATATCAACATGCCTCAAACTCTATGCCAAACTAGAGAAGCGTGATGCATTATTGCACTTGGTCCTAAATGTGACCTTTCACAAATGGGCACAGACTTATACATGTAGACAACAGACTTCCAGTAACTTTCATTTATAAAGTGTTTTATTGTTTTTGTTATACATTTAAAATGTTTAGTTCTGTATGTTTTCATTGATTTTGCAGTAAATGTAAAAAATAAAATAAAAATACAAGTTCCATTTCTTGTTTCTTTCTTTGCACACGATTTGTATCTTTTAGATTAAGAACTTGTATTTAATAACTGACAGAACTGAAAAGCTGACTGTGCTAAATCAGATAGCATAATATATCACCAAGTTACATTGAAAAATATGAGATATGCACGGGCGACCACTTTTAGGTTTAGGCCTTATAGAGTTTGTTTGTTTTTTTTAAAGAAAAAAAGAAAAAAAGACATTTATATGAACCACCAAATGGTAGCCTATGCAAAAAGTCACTGAATTGCATAAATTTTTTCACATTGGGGTTTCATTTGTCAGCAAGAAAAGTTTGTAAGGCTTAGGGTAGAACACCTCTGTGTGTGTGCACATCAGCTTGCACAATGTATATTCTGCAACATTCTAGCAATGAGAAAAACATTCTCGTCTGAAATACAGGAAACGTTTTGAGGATAATTTGGGAAACTGAAATACAAAACTCACTCACTGAAATACTCAGCATTGGCATATGCAGCTGACCAAGTACAAAATCAAATGATCATAGTTTGTCACAACTGCTCCACCTGGTACCATGTTCTGAACTGAACTGTTCTTATTTTCTCATCCTATCTTCTAAACACTGACCCTTCAACATGTACTGAGTGAATGTTCAAACCAGGAGTCTGAGCTTTCTCCATCTCTCACTCACACACACACACACACACACACACACACGATTTACCAACAACACGTTATTAAACAAGAGACAAATTGATACTGCAAGCGTCCTCATTTCCAATGCACAAATAAATAACAAGGCACTTGCGCTCCCTCTGCCCGAGCTCCTAATGGGGAGTTAACTGCTGCCGTGAATAAACTAATTACAGACCCGGTCACATAATTACAAATTGACTAATTTTATTTAAAAAGTCTTGAGGCAAATTAAAAGCATGAGAGAGATTTGATTGTGCTTTACATCTTTCAGACCACATTAGGACAAGATTAACTGTATGAAACGGAATTACATTAGCATAGTTAAATTAATCTAGAAGCTACAGAGGAGTGGGGGGGTATGACCCCAATAACACCAGTGTGAGTAAAGCTCAGGATACAGGCCTGACTTTAGGAGAACATTTTTATTACTCTTATTATTGTGTGTTAGCTTTTAATAAATTGCAAGTGATTTGCTATATGTGATTGCAACGAAATTTTATTTATTGAGGACAGCTTCTGAAAAACCTACCAAAGCCCTCTTAGGTTCTGGGAACATGTATGGAGAAGCAATCTGCCAGGATGCTTTCAGCTTTTGGTGTCAACACTCAATTTATAGCTCCATGCACTGTTCTCAAAAGAGTCTTGTTATTTTTTTAATCAGTGACCACAGTACTCACAACCTCTTATTGGAATCGCAATTATATGCTTTATTGCAGGACCAAGTCCATTATAAAACTTTACTGCTAAAAATGGAAAAGCAGGCTTTAGTCTTAGCCTGAAAAACGCAACGCTCACTCTCACTTAGTAAGAATAAAATAAGGATTTGGGCCACTGCCTTTAAAGGAATACTCTAGCGTTTTTCAACTTGATCTCCATCACATCTGTAGTGTATGGGCAATTACTACAAACCTGCGTCACTGTATTGAGAAAGAAAAAGAAACTAAGAACCCGTTGCCTCGAAAGTCACTTATAATGGAAGTCTAAGGGCAGTTGTTGAATTCTATCAATAAACATTTAAAATACGTGACTAGATAAAGCGAATTCAACCATTACACTAACAATAAAGGTCTTGATGAGAAAGACATGAAAGAAAGTGTTACCTAAGCTGTTCTTATGTTGTTTTATCCACAATTTCGGTTACTTACACTTTCTCTAAGGTTTTGTGGTATCCATGTGTAATCAGACAGAAACTGAGGCGCTTCTGTCTTTACTTTGAGCTACATTGACTAAGTTGATAATGCTTTTTCCCTCTGAAAAAGTAGTGCCATCTCTGAAATGATACGGATTTAGAGCTTAATTAACAAATACCTTTGAAGAATTCATGATTAATAATTAATTATTGACTGAATTCAACAACTGCTCTTAGACTTCCATTATAAGTGAGTTTAGAGTAAACAGGGTACCTTTCTTTTTCCAGTACAGAGAAACATGTTGAAATTCTTGTTCGTGGTAATTGCTGTGGTAAATGTTGTAGATACAGATTACATAAAAAACAAAAAAACGCTGGAGTATTCCTTTAATACTGATGATAAAACAACAACTCTTATCCTTTCACGTTTAGTTTTAGAATATAATCAACCAGCAAAAACGTAACTTCTCGAGGTACAGTTCACTCTCACTAAGGATTCACACCACTGACCTCAAATACAGATCATAAAACAAATCTTATCCCGTCACATCAAATAACCTCAGAGAGAAAAAGTGCGCCTGCTCTGACCACTCTCGCTGCCGCTCTCTTGCCAGTGGAAGGGGCATCAGATGTCCGTTAGAAAAGGTCAGCGGGTTGGAGGTGAAATCGGCTCCTCTGATAGCTCCCGACCACTGACAATGATGAACGGGTGTCCATAAGAGGTCACCGTGACTAGCGGCTCGTGCAGGCCCGCCCCAAAACAGGGCAGCTGGGAAAAGTAGTCATGTGGAAACATGAGGCACTGGGGCAGAGCGAGCGAATGGAACAGTCCATAATCTCATATCTGCCTCATATTTGATGACTCCATCTCTGTCTAAAGCCAGCCATTTCATGATTCCACAGAAGAGGTTTGGGGCTACGCAGCTAGAACGTTCATACGCACTGACCTTTGTGGTGTTGTGCTTGAGAAGCCCCATAAATAACAACCCCAGCTGGGTCTGAGAGGCATGTTAGAAATGTATATGATTAGAAATGCACAGTGAGTAATAACTAATACTCACAACTGGTGAATGATGAAGCACCACACAGGCCTCCTCCATTACTCCTTATTCCTTAATTTCTCTTGCTACAGTAAGGGTCATATTAAATAAAGAGTGGTGTAAAGAGGATGAGGTATCTTACCAAGCCAAGACAGAGTCGCAGAGGATTTGGAAGAAAGAGCAACTCATTCAGTACAGTGCTTCTTAACACTTATGGTTCTGTATGGGGCAAAATGATCCATTTACATTTTTCACTAAAACTAAAATGATAATTAAAAAAATCCAACAGGAAATTTTATGTGCATGGCATAATTTCTCTAATGCACATTAACAATAATAATAAAATTTTTTTTAAAGAGTTTTACGCTTAGGTCATTTTGACTTTAGAGTCATGAGAAAAGTGTTCAAAAAAGAATTTGTAAATACAAACCAAATAGTAATTTTGGGTTCTTGTCACATGACTCCCATCTCTGATTTCCACCTGTGCACACAAACTCGGCATCTTTTTCTATTTCAGTAATTATTGTTTATATCACTAATAATTGAGCCAAATACATATTGAGTATTTTAACATTTATTTTTTCAACTGTATTGCATATAAAATCAAAAGAAGATGGCCTGGGTCAATTTGACATCCATTGCTAAATAGTGAACAAATGAGGTTTAAGACAGGTGGCAAAACCCCTGTGCTATTGACTATGTTCTTAATACAGCTACAGAGTTAATGCCTTTAGGATTTGCCTTTTTAAACCGCTTCGAAGATGAACTCTGTATGTCCAAAGACAAAACAGAGATCTTTTAGTAATGATTCAACATAAAGCACCATGCATCTGAGTTCTAAAATCACACGACAAAAAGCCTTCAGGTTCATTCAAGTCAGCGTCAATCCTTCCCATAAATAAATATAACAAACGTAACAAATGACCGCGTGGCAACATGACTTAAAAGGATTGGGGTAAGCTGGAGAAATGACATGCCGTCGAATCCATCAGCTCGACCTTTCACAAACAATGCGCCCGGCGGTTTGTCCACTTCCTTCTTACTCGGCTTTTCAATTAATATCGTCCCCGCGCTTGGCCACCACTTAGAGTCATAACTCACGGCTGCGGCGTTTTGCATACTGGGAGGGGAAAGACATTAGCCCTGGGCTCACAAAGTCTCCTGAAGGGGATACAGGGTCAGGAGGAGGCAAAGGTAGAGTACTGTACATAGATTAGGACACAAACATACACACCCATATTAACCTCCGAGACAGTGGCATAGAAGTAAGTAGAATTAATACATTAGTGAGTAATCAATTCACAAATATTATTCAGATTTAGGGGCTTCCAAACACACACACATAAAAACTCGGGTGGCGTGATATCAACATTTTCTCCTTGTTGCACTGCCAGTAAAACCCACGGCCTGTCAATCAAATGGGAGAATGAAAGTCCTTCCTGTGCAATGATGTCATCAGGACATGTAAGAGTTTATTGATGATGCTGGGCCGATGGAAAACGTTTAGTTCCAACAGGGCTTTCATCACGCTCCCGTCACTTTCTGATCTCTTTTAGTCTGGTCCAGTTGGCCAATTATATTAGCATATTCCTGCCTTTAACACAAAGTTTGCTCGGCCTGGAGACTCACAAAACACTAGCCTGACGTTGATTTCTCCCTCACTCCTTCCCTGTATACGGTTCTTGTTTGGGCTCTAGCGCGTGTTTGAGTGCAACGTCACTGATTTATCAGCCCAACAGAATCAGTTCTGCCACACTTCTGATCCAGAACCGGGAAAAGCAGTCGTTGGGCCGGTGCTGCATCTTGCCCCAGATTCGCCGTTAATAGGATTCTTTTAGAGCAGCAGATGGATGGCGAATCTGGGCGGTTTCATCTACTAAAAGAGGGCATAAATCACGAAGTGGGGAGCGGGGACGAAGCCTGGGTTATCACCAGCCGAGCCACCTCACCACAGCCCTGCATTAGAGCATTAGTGAAATTAATTCATCTTTCATAAGAGGTCTGAGCCGTACCCGTGATCTATGATAACAACCAATCTCTCACTACGGAGAAGGCCGTGTGTGTGAGCGCGTGTGTGCGCCCGAGGTGAGGGAGAGTCCCTGTCTTAGCTAGACTACACAAATCTGCAGGTTCTAAATGGGATAACATTATCTGGAGTGCTGCTCTTGAGAGCATCATCTGAGATTCATAACACAGTCGTGGAACGCACATAAATCAATACGCAAACTTTGTTTCCTCATCCTTTTTTTTTTTTTTTTTTTTCCTCTCCTCTTGCTCGTTCTCTACGCCATCTAGTCAACCTTGCTGTTTTTGTTTTGCTTGTGTTCTGGTAATTATTGTGAACGGTGTAGCAACTGAATCATAGTAATTGGTTTTAGATCATGTGGAAATGTCACATTTGGAGGCAGGGGGAAAACAGAGGAAAGGTACGAGGGTGTGCGTGCTTGTGTGAAGGATGAGGAAATTGGGAGAGGCCCGTGAAAGGCCAACTCTGTCTGCTTTTGCATATATTTGTGGGACTGCGCCGCCAGAGCGTGGGTAACTGATGAGAGACGAGAATCAGCCTGACACACGAGCGCCCACACTCTTTATGACTGTAGCAGCCACACACACACATACATACATACATACATACATACATACAAGCATGGAAAGTCAAAGAAAGCTGCAAAAAGCATGAATCCCTACAACCTTTACAGGACATGTGTTTCTGGTGCCATTTAAAAAGACAACACCATACCTAACCCGCAGGCAAATAATTTTTTTAACTCCATTATTAATAAAACTTGCAACAAAAAACAGACATTTTCTTGAGACAATTCAGATAAACTGTACATCTGTGTGGAATGCAATGTTAGTCCACTGAATTAAAAAAAATATCTGCAGGACTTTATAATATAAGCATACATTTACAATGACACAATTACACTGTGGGACAGAAAGTTAAACAGGGAATTATCTACATTAAGTGAGCTATTAAGCCATCAAAATTCACCCTTTATGCCTTGTATGACTTATTATAAATACTTCACATAGATCAATTATTGTAGAGGTGCAAATATATTTCATAACAAAAATATGCTATACAATGTAAATATTTTTTCTTTTTTCTTCCATTTTGCTTTCTCTATTCTTTTTTCTCAAACATTTCACGGTATGATACGTATACATAACTATATATGCATGTCATATTAGGGCTGGGTGATATGACAATATGTTATCAATATCACAATAAATTGTGTCATGATATCCTGAGAGTAACGCGAGTTTTGTCAATATTTCTATAATAAAGACTAACTGCCCTCTTACTTACAGTAATAAGTAGCTGATTGGATGCTAAAATCTATTTTTTAACCAGTTCTCTTATTTCTCATCCTTGTTAAATAGTTCATGTTTAAAAACATCAACTAATTAAAAAAAAAAAAAAAAACAGTTAACTGCAGTTGTAAGTAAAATATTGTGATGTATATTGTGTATAGTGAAAATGTCTTCAAGTATTATGATATGATATGTTTTCGCCATATATCCTATTCCTGTTGTATAATTCAAACTGTATACACAAAAATTCAATATACTGTTAAAGCATTAAAACCATAATTTTCATTATTATAATTGTGAACATTTTATTTGTTATGTACTAAACCACTTTTCTTAGTGAAAAAAAGAGGTGCTCCAGCTGACAGTCTCACTTAAATAGACTTCAGGATTGGTCATGTCCAATTAAGGGCAGTTCAGCACTATAATGCTGCCATCTTTGCCATTATGGTCAAATCTAATCCAAAGTCTGGAAAGCTGATAAAGACACAAAAGGAAATTAATGCAGAATTGAATACTAATAAACACGAGCATCATTTTGTAGGCGCGTCACATGACAACAGGTCATAGTCATTGGGATCCCTGATACCATGTGGTGTAAGGTGTGAGAGTTCAGAGGCTGAGAGGAGGAATAAACACACCTCAGGAAAGTAGTTTTGAGGAAACTTCTCTTTCTCCAGCATGGACGTGCTCTCTAAAGTGTCCGAGTAGATCTCCTTGCCAACCACCTTCTTGAACTTCTTGGCTAGAGAAAATAATCACAAGAGTGAATCGTCACAGGGCTTTACTTATCGAGAAATTAGCCAGAGGTGAGAACCGTGCTGATTTTCCCTTGAAGCTCGCTTCAGTGCGGGTGCTCTTTTTCAGACAAATGCTCCACCTACTGGTTATAAAATGAGCTTCCTACACTCAGAAATGCTGTCACTTTCAGACTGCTCAAGCACTTAGGTGAAAGCTGAACCCTGAGTTTGAGATGTTCCTTAAAAGTTGGACTAATTTGAAAGCTTAATACAGCCTCCAAATAAAGTATTTAAATAAATCAACTAAATTCTTTAAATCAGTCTATCCCTAATCCAGGCCCCGATCATCATCTTCCCAAAAATTATCTTTCACATTTAGGTGTGTGGAATGGCGAGTATTGTATATAGAGGGGAGAAATGTTGAGAAAATCAGTGTGTGTGAGCAGTGGGGGGTCTTTGAGTCACTCCGGCCTCATCTCTTCTCCTCTCTGTCCTTCACAGGGGGCGACAGCAGCTAATGCTGACACTCGTGTAATAGGAGCAGCTTTAATTAGTGCGACCACAGGGACCCGCGAACTCTGACCCCGGCCGCTGATGAGGTCACCACTAACTGTCCAATAGCTCGAGCACAATATTAGAGCAGCCTGAAATGTCATGAATTAAATTCTAATATTAATAAGCATTGCCATTCCTTATTACTAACTCCATCTCTCTGGATGACTTTTTTTTCCCTAGCTCATGCTAATCACACTGGTCTAATGGACGTAGCGAGAGTGATTGAGGTGCCTTATTAACAGGAAACTTACCTTTGAAATCAAACTGGTGGATGGTTTTCAAGGATTCATGTACAAAGTAGCAATTTCCTAGTGCCTGCACAAAGCATAAGAAAGCAAGAAAAAAGATTAGAGGAAGACATAACGACCATGTGTTTATACTGTAGTTATAATGGGTACCTCAAAAACATCACTGAGAATTCTTTTTTAAAATACAGCCAGGACAGTACATATATAAAGCCGCACTTTGGTTAAATAATCATTCCGTCTCGTGACACAGAATCAGAGGAAGTGATCTAGATTGCATTTCCCTTTTTACAACACTTCCTCTATGTATAAAGCTTTACAAAAGGCCCCGCAATTCCCTTTTCCCATGTGAACGGTGAAAACGGGCTCTGATCAAAAATCCAAGCACCTTGCGCTCTCCTTTCTTATGCACCCAAATATGACATGTAAATTATAGATGGACCCGATTCTGTCAAAGTAATCTGAGCCTTTCACAGCAGCCTGAGTCAGACAGTGTTTAGCATGACCAAAGATTTACTTCAATAGGATTATATTCTTAATTTTACTCAACAATCAGCCTGTAGACACCCCAAACAAACTTGGCAAGAAGGGGAAAAAAAATTGTCTCAGGCTGAGGGATTTGATCCGGTTCACAGTCCACTAGCTGCTTTTGGAGGAGCTTTTTCCCCCTCATACTCTCCAGGCAGCAGATAAAGCCAGAGCAGAGTTCTTTCCTCTCAGCCTTCAATGCAAAAGACCTGTTCTTTCAATGGTCCTGTAAACCTCTAACACTTCCATAGCTGCACAATACAGAGGGGGTCAGTATGAGAGGAGCTACACAGGAGGGGAAGGGTGAGAGCGTGACATGAGGACCAGGCCATACAGCTGGTAATGGCAGAGTTTGGATCATACAGAGGAATGAAGTGATAGAGAGAGGAAGAGCAATCGCCCAGTAGAGATATGCAGGGAGTGAGAAAAGGAGGTGAGGAGAGAGCCGATGAGGAAGCAGACAAGACTCTTGGTGAGTGAGAAGCCATCGCGCCTGACACTGAGAGAGCTCAGCCGATGCATTATGTATGAGTGTAGCACATCCAGAGATTAAACATTTGCTGATTTGTGGAAAGCACAAACATGAGGTCTTGCCCATCTCCTTGACATCAGCCTATCCAACAGAAAACAACTGTCTCACAAATAATTGATGAGAACAGCCGCCTCGTGACCTAAACCTAAGAGCTCCTTCCATAGGTTCTGTGCGATATCAGAGGGGAGAGAGAGAGAGAGAGAGAGAGAGAGAGAGAGCATAAAAGAAGATTGTTTTTGCTTGCTCTGCTACATGTTGCGTCACTTCAAACTGTCTATATGTAAATATTAGTAAGTAGTGGTGGTCCTATGGTCGTCCCCATTCATTGATGGACAGGGTAGAGGGGGGCTGAGAAATTGTGCATAGCAACAGATGGCAACTGTATCCCCATATACAGCATATACGCGATGTAGCAGGTGGGCCGTATATATATACACTCACCGAGCACTTTATTAAGAACATGTACACCTTTTCATTCATGCAATTATCTAATCAGCCAATCGTGCGGCAGCAGCGCAATGCATTAAATCATGCAGATACGGGCCAGCAGCTTCAGGTAATGTTCACATCAACCATCAGAATGGGGAAAAAATTTGATCTCA
>JAOUQW010000038.1:17738263-17763110 GCA_028565825.1 Olivaichthys viedmensis | reverse complement strand
AGAGATCAGCAAAAGTCGTGTCAAAAGAAGGCTAGCTAGTAGTGCTCTCAAAGGACGAGTAGCGTCTCTAAAGCACTACTTGAAGGTATAAATTGGCAGTGGAGTTGTATAGAAAAACCAGAAATGGAGCTGCCCCCACCTACTTGAAGTCTCTTATGAAACGCCGCTCTGTGCCACGTTCCCTTCGAGCCACAAGCACGGCTCATCTTGATCCTCCATCCCTGAAGACACAAGGAAGACCTGCATCAAGACTCTTCTCTGTTCTGGCACCAGAGTGGTGGAACGAACTTCCCCTGGCTGTCTGAACAGAAGACTGAAGACCCACCTCTTCACTAAACACTAAAGCACTTAAGCACATAAGCGAGCACTAAATCTACAAAACAAAAAACCTACTTGTACTCTGTTTTCTTTGCGGTACTAACTCCATTAATATCTCCTCTCTTGCAGGGTTGTAGCTTGATGGCATACTTCGACTCTGGATGAAGGGTGTCTGCCAAATGCGGTAAATGTAAAAACTCTGCAAACCTAAGATTGTTAGATGGGTTGATACAGTCATGCTAATAAAGCTATCATGAATTTAATTAAATTGAGAGGGGGGTGGGGGCGCTCATCAGTTGGAAATGGAGTGGAAAGAAGGAGGTATCGGATGTGATGTATCGCAGTGAGAGAGAAAAGTCTAATTGACCTTGTGTTTGTCTCATGCTGCGGGCGGATGTACGGGGATTTGAGAGCAGTGGTGCTTCACTTTGGGCTCGGAGAGTGACTCAGTGACAAAGCAGCGTGAGCAGAGCTTCTGTGGGACACTTACACACTCTTATACACACACACACACACACACACTTACACTGTGCTTCACCAGCTGTATTATTCATTCACTGCTATCATATCCATAACATCCTAAGTGACCTTGGGGAAGAAGAAGAAAGAAATATTCAGTTTGTTTTGTGTGTGTGTGTGTCTGCTACTCTCTTGCACCCACCCCTCCCCAGTGTGGCGGTTTATTCCACTTTTTTTTTTTTTGGTCTCTCCAACTCAAATTACACTTCAACGGCCATTTTTGATAGGCCAATTAAAGATCCAAAGTGGTGTGTCACTCTTCATAAGCTATAGGATTACCTCAACACGAACAAAATGGGCGCTACTCCACTCTAGGATCTTTTGTCCTTTGATGATAAAGGACTGGCACAACAAGCTAGCGCTGATAGCAGTCACGGTTTATCGAGGCAGTATCGTACTGTGGTGACCGACTTTGGGACACCCTGCGGATTTGCGCATCTGGCTACCAAAACATATGAATAATAAAAAATTGTTCGCTTGTGATTCTCTGTAAGTGTCGCTTATCAATTTACACAAAAAAACAAATGATGGTAGTGAGGAAAATCGTTTACATTGTTTACATTGTGGCCAGCTTTTGGGTGCTCTATGGTAGCTAGATCAGGGACTGGAAATAAGACTGTACTCTTCCCCATCTTGAATGACACTTTAGCCATTTTAGGTGGACCAATTGCAGATTGCGTCAGCTTTCATTAGCGGCTCCTAATCTGTTGCAGGACTACCTTTAAGAATGCTAACGAAATGGCCACTACTACACTGGTCTTTTATTTATTTCATAAAGCCATAAATCCTCCTTATGCCTACAACTAATTGTGAAAGACTGGCACAACAATCTAATGCTAGCATGGATCAAATGATTGCCATATGCATTCCCTTGTAGTCCATCATTAACAAATTGAGTTTTTACATTATATTTTTCATCCACCATTGGCTCATGTTCTACAGTCAGGTACCATGTTACAGGACTGCAATTCCATTGCTAAAGTTGGCTAAAGAGTTCAATTTTGACAAACCGTAATTATAATTAGCAAGTACCAACCCAATCTCACGCGCGATAAGTGGGAATTGTAACAATCCAGCGTGATTTTGCTGCATTTCATACAACTTAAAGGTACGACTGCTAACTCCGCCTCTTAATTACGTATGCACACTGGTTTGTACAAATTCTTGAGAGAAAAAAATGCAATTGTGAGACTGTGCTTCAAGTAAATATTATTAATCATAACTTTATTATAACTTTACACACTTGCTGTCTTGTGTGAATTTCTAATGAATTCGCAATCCAGAGACCTGTACTCACCTTTTTTCAATCACTAGCCAGGCAGGCTTGGCAAACGTGCTTGGAAAACATCAATCACCATACTTCACAATGCAAGGATGGGCACATGCTTAACTCAATACACTTTTTATATTGCTAATCTTTTTTTCATAAGAGAGAGAGAGTGCAGCCCCTGACACCAACTGGGATTCCAATTTGGTCTCACACAAAATGTGTAGGTTTTGTGACGATCCACAATGATTTTGCTGCATTTCATACTAATTAAAGCTATGGCCGCTAACTCCGCCCCTCATGCTAACCTTAACCGTTCATAACTTTTTATACCTGTTCATATGAATTCTTAAAAATCTGTAATTGTGAGACTGTGTTCCAAGTGCATATTACAAATTCTTAAATGCTTTGAAAAGCTAGCTAGTTTGCAGACAGTTGCTTAGTTTCCAAAAATATCAGGTCCAACTAGTTGCAATTACCTAGGACAAAATAAATATAGTATGGATATAGGATATAGTATGTTCTTTAATGCCTTGAAAATCAAATAATAAACAGTATATGCTTAATCCTTAGATGTCACTCTGGCTCTGACCCCTTTCGCTTCCATAGTTTGTATACTTGTTTGTCCCTTTTCGTTTTCCCACATTCCTTATTTGGCCATAGCTGACTTTTCTCTTAATCTGTTCCACCTATTCCTTGTTTCCCACCACCCTTGTTTAAGGAATATACCTATTAAAGAGCAGTTACCTCTAATATAATGTAAAATTGTGCAAACTGCATTCCTAAATAATCACACACTTACCTCAAAAGACATAATTTGACTTAGTAAGACCGTTTGTACAGTTTCATGAAATAACACAATAAGTCTGTAATAAATGAGTTCCTCTGAGGTCTTGCACTTCTCTTTATAACCAACAGACACAACAGAAGCTTCAAGGTATTATGGGGAATCCTTTTTGTATTTTGTTTAGCACCTCTCAATGGTTGCCTTTGGGTCATTGTTTGAGGTTTGCAGAAGTGAGAAGTGAGAACTAATCACAGGATGTCCTCCATTGTACCAACAGCTGGTAAACTGCTTGCTAATGAAATAGCCCTTTTGGGGGATAAACCCAAGTTTTATTGATCGATTGGGTGATTGACTGAAGATACACGACTTTCATGCCAACAGTTTTAAGATTGGAAATTTTAAGAATCGTAAGGTTGATATTAAAACCTCATATGAAATCTTCCCTACTCGTTAGAATTCTTTCGAATTTTTAAAGTCAGGGTTGCAACATCAGCGTTTTCCTTGAGCTCTAATGAATAATGTAGGCAGCATCTGAATGCTTGAGAAAAAAGGTGAAGCAAAGTGACTCCTTCTTTAGCAGTACTGATCTGAAAGAGGCCCAAAGGCATCCACTAAACGTTCCACAAACAGAAGAGCGTTCGATCACATGATGCTAATCTGTTAAGCACTTGTATGAAAAAGCCATTGATTTTAAGCAGAAGGGACAAACGTGGGAGTTTCACCGATGTTTTTCCTGAAGTGATGCATTACACCCACTTTAGCACGTTTAAAGAAATCAGCGGCACAATCGGCAGTGCTCGACTGTAAACTCAGAGCTGTGCTTTATTAGTAGGGCCCGACCAAATTCACAGCCATGAAAATTGCGTCACGGACCCGTGAAATTAGCATTTTCCTGTGTAATTGAAGATTTGCTGCGGAAAATAAATAAATAAATAAAATAATGTTGCGAAATGCAATTTGACATTTTGGATGGGCTAGATCACATGGTTTGAATCTCGACATGTTGATTCACAGGGCATACAACAAGGTCATGGATTTGCTCTTCTGGGCAAAAGCACAGTTGAATGAAAACCACTTCGATCGTGCAGATTTAAATGACAATGCGCATCACTTGTTTTCCTGCGTTATCCAGAAAACCAGGCAGTATTACTACTATGGAGATGAGTCAAATGAAAACATCGCACAAAGTAGGTTTAATCACGAAAATCAGTGTATGGTTCAAGGCGCAGACGTCTTTTTGTACTTGTGACTCTTTTTATGTACTTTTACTTTCATACTTGAAGGAGATTTAGGAGTTTGTACTTTCGCACTTTAACTTGAATAAATAATTTGTGTACTTCTACCACCTCTGGTTCTTTCATAACTAAAATGTTGGACCACACACATCGTTTTGCAATCCTGAGCGTGGTAATTGGATAATTACAGGGATGAAGACAATTTTTTTCTCCTTTCCCTTCCTTGTTTTCCGTTTCCCACCAAGCCGTTATGAAATTCCTTGGCACGGAAGGGTCGTTCCATGAACATGAAGCAAGGAAGCAGCGACAAATCACCGTCGTAAATTGGACCAAATCGAGGAACGAGGTGACAAGAAGAGATGGGTAAGGAAGGAAACGAGGGCGAGCTTAAGAATGAATAGCTCATCCCAAAAGAATCCTAACATAGTGGACCGTGTAGAACAGAAAACCAAATCAGCACTGTTGACTCCATAGCCATGTTCTGTCCCATTGATACACTCCTATAAAAATCTCCCTTTTAGAGATTTTTTTATAGCAATAAAAGTTTTCCCTTCGTCTTGTCTGTTCACAATGGAATTCCTTGACACAGATCAGTCGTTCGGTGAAAATGAAACAGACACAACGTCCTCTGAGTGTGCATGGCTGTCACAGTGAACAGGTGCTGAATTTTTCCTCTCCCACCTGACGCAACTTGAAGGAAACCAGGGACGCGTCCTAAACGCAAAAGCGATGAAAAAAACGTGAGCCCTGAAATATTGTCTTTAATCTCCGCAAGCGGCGGTGGGGAGAAAAATACCTGACGCAGCAGCTAAAGCTCAGGACACAAACCGAGGTGGAGGATAGGAAAAAGGGAGGGAGGAGAAAAAAATAAGATTTATGATCTGCGAAGGATAAATTATTTATCTGAACTTGATAACAGCCATTAATAAAAAGCAAAGGAGGGAAAAGGATGAATCGGGATCACCTGCATTAATCAGCGCGTGCATGTGTGTGAGGTATAGCGACATGTATAATCAAAGTTACTGTCATAATCGGCAAACAGCGCACGACTGATGTGTTTATGCACACACACACACACACACACACAATGCCCTCCATCACTGACATTTCCCTCACTCAAACACGCATGCAAAATCTCCATATGTCCTCCACCATCCACTCACGCGCACACACTCTTACTCAGTCACCTCTGCGCACCACACACACACACACACTCTCTCCAAACTGGCGTAGGAGTGTTTGCCACAGCGTGTTACTACACCGCACTCCATCTCGCTCTAATGAGAAAGGATGATGAAACACACTGTTCTACGGCTCGATGTGAAATTGCGTAACCTGCCTACTGATGAGTCATTCCAGGACAGCAGCGCGAGTTCTCACTCTCATACACACACAAACACACACACACACACACACATACACACACACACACACACACACACACAATTCCCGACCCGCGCACATGGCCGACGTCAATTTTTGGAAAGCAAGCTACTGCAACAGAGGCTGAAAGTCACTTCTGAACTTGGCAGCCCTTCAACATATGAGTGTGTACGTGTGTGAGTGTGTGTGTGTGTGTGTGTGACTGCATCACACATCACTACTGTCACCTTGCTGTCCCGACGCTTTTCCAAAAATTGCATTTTGGCCCCTCGTTGCCTCTATTTTTTCCCCCTTCCTTCCCTTCCCGTTGTTCATCTTACTGTAATGAAATACCGTCACACGGAAAAAATAATTCAGCGAAAATGAAAAGTCGATACGGAGAGGGGATACAGCGTCCTGACGTGGCTAGACGAAGGCACGAAGCACAGAGAAGCAGAAAAAGAGCAAGAAAGGGAGGAAGAAAGCAAGCAAGAAAGAAAGTGAAATAAAAGAAAGAAAAAGAAAGAAATAAAGGCGCGTGAGGAAGAGAAGATGAAAAATATGAGAACAGAGACTGAAATAAAGAAGAAAAGAAAGAAAAAAGAAAGAAGTAAAGAAAGAAGGGCAAGAGAAAAAGTGAAATATGAGAGAGAGACTGAAAGGTGGAAAAAAGAAAAGAGGAAAACAGAAGAAAAAGAAATACAGAGATTAAAAGAAAAGAAAATATGAGAAAGAGAGAAAGAAAAAAGAAAGAAAGAACAGACAAATGAATAGAGTGCAGGCCAGTTAGCATTTCCGTTATGTTTAGCAACATTAGCGATTTGTTTCATTCACTTTGTAGTAAAGTTCTGTCCCATTGACCCAGGCCATATTTCTAAAGTGAATATATTTGTCACGGTCCAGCGGCGGAGAAAGGACACATGTGCGAAGCCACTTAAACTTAGACCATTTATTGGTACTAACACCAGCCACATGAAACATGCAACATAACGGACATGCACTCAAAGACAACAGAGGACGGAAACAAGCGGGTATTTAAACACGTACAAATCACGGGAAGACAGACGAGGAACAGCTGGGAACATTTAACATGACTCACATGACTGGGAACAAACAATCAACACAGAGCGAGCCAGCGTGCGCATGACAATATGGAGGCGTAATGCGATGAGAAGAGATGGAAAAAAAGAGCAAGAGCTAAAGTAGAAACATTGTGGGCTGAAAATTGTGTTGTAATATGAATATAATATTTTTAAGTGATATTTTGTGTTCATGAGAGAAAGCGAGCCGAGAGCATGAAGTGTCGCGTTGGAAAAATCAAGTTTAGCTTTTTGTCATGTTTCCACTTTTAGTAAAGGCCATTTTTGTCCTGAGCAGAACACGCCGGCGTTAATGCGCATAAATCATTCTAATAACCCCGTTTTCCCGGACCATAATCCTTTGCTCTTTGCATGGGTCGAGCCCTGATAAATTTTGCCCTCCGTCACCCACAATGCACGGCAGCATCACTCACAGGAAGGTATGGGGAGGATTACAGAGAAAGACCTCGGCTCTCCTGAGGCCGTGTTAACAGAACACACACACATACGAACATACAGACACACGGGCCAGACCATTTGGAGATTGATGATATTGCTGAGCGCAGATTCAGTGACACAGAGAGAGAGAGAGAGTGAGAGGCAACGTTTGGAAACTAAGAAAAGGCCTGGATAGGTAAGTCATTTAATTTCTCTAATAGGCTAAGACCCCCGTGTCCTTATTGACTATTCTGAAGTCATGCTTCATGTTAACTCTAACCCATTAATTAGCATCATAGTAAACAGTCTAACATCCAAACTAGTGTTACAGTAAACAGGCTAACATACAAACTAGTGTTACAGTAAACAGGCTAACATACAAACTAGTGTTACAGTAAACAGGCTAACATCCAAACTAGTGTTACAGTAAACAGGCTAACCTACAAACTAGTGTTATAGTAAACAGGTTAACCTATGAACTAGTGTTACAGTAAACAGGCTAACCTACAAACTAGTCTTACAGTAAAAAGGCTAACCTACAAACTAGTCTTACGGTAAACAGGCTAACATACAAACTAATGTTACAGTAAACAGGCTAACCTTCTAACTAGGTTATGGGAAAAGTCTGTGGTTGGTCATTTGCAATGTCCGGCAAATGGCCTCTTCTTGTAAAGTAAGCGGTTCTTAGCCACAAATACTGACAAGAAGTACCAGATACTATAGCAATAGCTAGACATCTAACTCATGAGACTAGGATTACAGTAAACTGGCTAACCCATAAACTAGTGTTATAGTATACAGGCTAACCTATGAACTAGCATTATAGTAAACAGGCTAACCTACAAACCCACGTTATAGCAAACAGATAGTGCACTAATGCTGCCCAAACATGCTGCCTACTTAGGAACCTGCCTCTCATTTGGAACACGTTACAGTTCTAGCGTTTGGGACACAGCCTAGAAACTGTGTGTATGTAAAGAAATAAACAGAGCTGGTCATGGAGCTGAAGTGCCGTATCTGTCATATTAAAATTGCTTCGCTTGTGGCAATTCATGTAATTACAAACTGTGTGTGTGTGTGTGTGTGTGTTTGTGTGTGTGTGTGTGTGTGTGTGTGTGTGTGTGTTTACAGCTACTTGGTAATGCCATTTGTGGCTCAAGATCTTAGCCACATAATGAAGAGGAGGAGGCTCCCTGAAAAAGTCATCGCCTATCTGTTCTACCAGATACTGAGAGGGCTAAAGGTCTTGGTCTCATCTACTTTTTTGTCTTTTGATATTCTACTGGTCACTATGGAAAAGGAAAGAGCAAAATATTTGTGATTATTATATATAGTCTGGTCATTATGTATAATCTTGTTCTGTTTTCAAACAAATTGCAAACACACTGACTGCTTTGCCGGGTCATTACATTCAATTAGTAACAAAAATATTTCTCTTTAGTACATACATTCTGCTGGGATCATTCATCGGGTATGTACAACACACCTCACATTCTGTATAGCCATTAGTGATTATCATGACTACACATCATTGATTACTCTAGGTAATAATTTACTTCCTTTTTAAGGTTGATGTAAGTCTTGTGAAACTAATGTATCATTCTGTGTTATAGGATGGAGACTTTGATGATATTATCAAAGTGGAATTATCATAATTATAATGTACAGGGATTAATGAGAGTAATGAGATTAATTAGACAGACACCAACACCTAAAGAATTAAAGTGTTTGTAGTTCGATTCAGTTCAGTTTTCATGTGTTACACATGTTGAGTTACTAATGATTCTTCTACACTAGGATCTAAAGCCAAGCAACCTTGCTGTTGATGAAAATTGTGAATTAAAGGTAAACTCCATTGATGTCTTGTGGTTGAATCGATGTCTCTCATGAGATGAGGGACTTTGTTTAAGCGATTGGTTTCTCTCTCTCTCTCTCTCTCTCTCTCTCTCTCTCTTTCTCTCTCTCTCTCTCTCTCTCTCTTTCTCTCTTGGACACACATCCACACACATGAATACGCTCAAACACAAAGATCTTGGACTTTGGATTGGCAAGACATGCAGAGATGGAGATGACTGGCTATGTTGTGACACGATGGTACAGAGCCCCTGAAGTCATCTTCAACTGGATGCATTATACTCAGACAGGTGACCTTTGGTCCTCTTAGCTTTCATTGGACCTCCCTTTCACATTGTCTCAATTTATAAATAATGAATTTAGTAATACCTTACAAATGCATTTTTGGTTACTAAGATGTCTCTAAGATACCTTTTTGTTGGCTAAGATACCAATTGAATGTCAAAGATTGTCACTGCACTCCATCTTGAGTGTCTGTAGTGATTTCAGATGATAAAAGGATAAACGAGAGTCATCTTTTAATTGTCCACTGGCATTTCAGATCTCTATCCCTAAAATAGCTTTTGAATGATAATAAGAGTTTAGGAATGTAGACCATCCCTTGGTCAGATTATTGTGGCTTGAGGAGTGAATGTGAAACTGTAGAAGGGGGAAAGAACTCCAAGACCTTTCTTTGGAGTTCTGGGCTGCTTCTGCTTTGCTGATCCAAGAATTAGTGTTTTCACTCACAATATTGTTAATGTGGACAAAATACCATCACTACCCATGCGTTTCATTTGGGAGGAGGCTTTCATGGTAGGCAGGATATTTGGTTTGTCATCCTGTGATAAAATGGTTAAACATTTAGAAGATGGCATAAGGACAACTGTCTTCTGAAGTACCTAATTTTGGACACATTTAGGACCTGTGTAGTAAATATAATGCAAATTAATAGGGCTGGCCCGAATAATTTGAATATTCGAATATTCGTTGGTTAGGTTGGTCTTTTTTAAGCCACTCCAATAAATTTTATCAGCAAAGGCCTTTATATAGAACAGATATTGTTAATATATGGAAAATGTTAAAAATAAAAATATTTGCAACGCTGTTAATTTTACACCGGTGGTGGCTTGCGCCTCAAGTACGCTGGGTGTAGAGCATTTATTTCTGTGCTTTCTTGCACTGGTTAGTAAATATAACGTGCAAATATCTGTACTGACCGTCAGATTATTATAAATATGCATTACCACTGTATATGATCACAAAGTTTGTTAATCCAGTAAGATTTTCATTTCTACATTCTGTGGCAGTTAGAACTTTCCCAAAGTTAGAATTTTAACTGATGCCAGAGCGCGTGCTGCTACAGTAGAGTAAAAATGCCACAGTGATTAACATGGGAGCGCATTGGAAGTGGCTCCACTGCGGTGCTCGTGCTGTGCCGTGCATTTACCCTGCTGGTGTAAAATGGGCTTAAGAAATCACTTGTGGGAGCACATTAAATTATCAGAAAAATGCTTTGTGCAAAATTTGCGGTAAGAGGTTGGTACACCATGGAGGCACGACAAGTTTGATAATAAGATAATAAGTTTGATGTAAGTGTATAATATTGTGCTGTCCGACACAGTATTTTGGCTTATTATTATTAATACATTGTTGCCACCTACTGGATATATTTTGAACTGCAGTAACGAACATACTTAAACTTATGGTTTATTATGAAACATAAATATTATTGTTTTTAAGGGTGGTTTTGAAAATGAGAATTCGGGTACTCGTTCAGAAACACCACAGAGTATTCGTCATTTTAAGTCTGTAAAATGCTGTTCGGGTCAGCCCTACAAGTTAAAGGTTGTACTCTGAACAGCTACATTCATCAGTGCTCCATTTACACAAGTGTTCTAAATTTTGTTCTGTGTGCAGTTGACATATGGTCCGCTGGTTGCATCCTGGCTGAGATGATCACTGGGGAGGTGCTTTTCCCAGGAAATGACAGTATCCTTTATTTACCTTTACATTTTGTTTTCATCTCTGTGAACAATTTAGATTGTATTTGTTCTACGTGCCAAATTGTTTGGATGGCCATATTTTCAGTGCTACAAGCAGGGTTTAAATTGGGATTATAATGATTCAGACTAGACCTTGGATGAACACTAATGCAGTTAAGACAGGATAGATACTAATTACAGGTACAGGAATTGCGCTTTGAGTGGGGGGTCTAACACGTCTCCAGCAGGGACCCATAATCTCTCTTCCGGACTATAGCTTTCCAATCCTCCAAATACTGGAGATGACCCCCTCTCCTACGCAGGTGAACTGCGTCCCTCGGTCCGATGTAATATCCTTGGGTAGTCCATAATGGTGAAAGACGTGGGTGAACAGGGCTTCGGCAGTCTGGAGAGCAGTGGGAAGACCTGGGAGGAGAGGGATGAGACAGCAGGTTTTAGAAAACCGATCTACCACAACGAGTATCTTGGCGTTACCTTCTGAGACAGGGAGGTAACAAAGTCCACCAAGAAATGTGACCAGGGTATAGGTAGGGGTTGTAGAGTTCCTACGGGTAATTGACGAGGAGTTTTAGCCTGAGCACATACAGTACAGGATTTGACAATACCTCTGTACATCAGCATGCAAACTTAGCCACCAATAGCTGCTGTGTTATCCCCCCGCTACCACTTAAGACCTCTAGAACATAGATTTTCCTGGTGGGCTTGTCAGAGGGTCTGGGGTCACCAAATGCAGTGTCCTGGATCTCCTTATCTATATCCCAGAAGATGGGAGAAGTTTATTTTGATAGACAGGGGCTAAACATGAGAGCGAGGTGGTGAATCACATGGCAGGAGGTCTACAGCACAGTCCCAGGGACGGTGAAGTGGAATGCTAAAGACTTGCTAAAGACCTCCGCCAGGTTGCTGTACTCAGGTGGAATGTTAATATGTGTGTCTGCTGCTGGGCTTTCTATGGCGGTTGAGCCATACTGGAGCCGGAGGCGACGGTCCTTACATTTGGGTGACCAGGCTACAGTCTCCCTGCAGGGTCCAAGAAATATGAGGGTATGTGAAGTGATTGAGACGAGGTGCTGATTGATCAAGCTGCCTGCAGCTCCTGAGTCAGCTATGCCTGTAACAGAGTTATCACCCCAATACAAACATACTGTGATTTTAAATGATCTGGTAGTATTCGGGTTTAGCAAGCCACTCACTACATCCCTAGAGCGTGCTTTGCGCACGTCAGGCCAAAGTTCACGGATGGCATGCATATGACCTGAACCCCCGCAGTACAAGCACAAGCCAGCTTTCAATTGTCTCTGTTTTTCCTCCTGGGTCAGATGCGCTCTGCCGTTTTCCATGGGCTCTCGGGATCCGGCTGGAGGGACAAGCCTTATAGCTTGTATAATAATGTTGTTCCGTAACTCCTCATGCAATCCTTGAAGAAAGGGTGTTAGGAGTGCTGTATCGTTCCATCCACTCTCAGCTGTTTGGAAAGTTAGAGCATAGTCTGCCGCTGTGCTTTTGAGTCTTTATAGTTTCTTGCCGGACTCCCTTCCCTCCGTGGGGTGATCAAACATGGATCAAACATACAAAGAATGTAGTGAACTGTTGGTTAGACCGTGCCTCTTCTACCTGTCACTCCCAAATGGCTGTGGCCCATTCTCGAGCTTGTCCTTTGAGTAGAGAGACTAAAAAAGCAGTCATTGGGAAAACTCGAGGGCTTATGGGTAATGTACAGAGAGCACTGTAACAAGAAACCTTTACAGGCTGCTGGGTTGCCATCGTACTTATCGAGTTTAGCAATCTTGGAATCATGGGGAACGAGAGGGAAGACAGAGCTCGCCTCCCCAGAGGCTGACTGTTGTTCCGAGGCACGCAGGGCAGCCAGTTGTTGGCTTAGTGTATTAACAGCGGCAATAATCTGTAGCTGCTTTTGCTATTTGATGAGTAAGACCTGAACTGGATGCCTCAGTGGCTGTGGTCGATGTTCCCTCTGCAGTGACCATGTTTCGGCGAAGCCTTCTGTAATGATTCAGACTAGACCTGGGATGAACACTAATGCAGAATGTTTTAATGAACATGAGCTAGAACTAATTACAGGTAAATAACCAAATAAAAGAAGCACAAACACAAACAGGCAACAGAGGACTAGTAAACAAACAAAAGGCTAGACTAGGCATGGCTAGGCTAGGCCAATCTAAGCTAAGCTAATAACAAGGCCAGATATAGCCAGGCAAGAGAGATCAAAACAGGAAGTAGTCGAATACTAAGCTAACGGCTAGGCTAATGACTAGACAGATTACTCAGGTAGAACCATAGGCTAAAAGATTAGGTAGCTAATAGATAAGCAAGAGACTAAGCTAACGACTAAGACACTGAGAGGTAGGATATACGCTAGCGTTCAAAAGTTTGGGATCGCTGCTCAAAAGTTTGGAATCAATATTTTCAGTAATATAAACTCCACTTTGTTTCAGATCCATCTATAAAAGGATTGTAATATGATTCTAGTGTTATGCACTTAGGTTTCAAATAATTTGTAGAAAGCTGTAAAACATCATGTGTCCAGAATGATGACTCCAAAATGACTATGAAAGTTTTATAGCATCAAAAGTGATGTTAATATGCAGATTAATATCCAGAATGCCTTTATTTTTGTAAAGTGGTGATCAAATCTTGAAGTGGATACTTAAATAATTTACTTGAATTATCTATGTATAGTCATTTCTCCTTTACCATTACATTTTTATAATTTAACTTTTTAAATGACTATTAAATAACTTTTACCCAAAATACTTTAAATACCAAACAAACCCTCTTAAAATATCAGTTGGTGTCTGGTTTTATATTAGATATATTAGATCTACTACATTGTATAAGAGTTTATTGAATAGAAAAATGACTGTTCATAAAATATGACAGGTGATTCTATTAAACACTAGTGTATATATATATGTGTGTGTGTATGTGTATATATGTGTGTGTGTGTATATATACAAATATCTATAGTAATATTAATACGACATAATTTCACTCATACTTCTAGGTTGCCTCAAAGGTGTGCAGGGAAAAAAGTACTATATAGCTAGATACTGAGAGAGAAGAACATTTTGAAGGTAAGATAAACTACTGTGTTGAGTCAATAGACACCTATTAAAGCTTTTACATAACAATAATAAAGGTAATAAAAGGATTAAACTCTTTAGGGTTATTCCTTATCTAACCAGTGCATCCTTGAGTCACAGTAATAGGTAAATCAGCAGCAGCTGCACTCTCCCAGTGGAGCTCAATGCTGCGTTAGTCACTCTTTGTTCTACTGTCACACAAAGCTATAACCAAATAACCTCTCTGAAAGCAATCGCTGCTAATGGCATCGTCATGATTACTTTGAGCAACTTCCAATTAATCACCTCTCAAATAAATGGTAAACAATTGCACCCAAGCAGCGGCCCGAGCCGTCATAAAAATTCTATACGAGACTTCTAATAAATATTTAACGTCAGAGTTCAAACCAACTGCCTCGTTTTCCCCCTCACCCGTCCCCTCCTCCTGAGCCGGGGCGCTCTTCATGAAGAACCTATTATATTAGCGGGCCGCAATTAATCCATTTGTCTTGTGGCATGACAGCCTCAAAATATTAATTGGTGCCAGAGCGCGCTGACAGGAAGCGCTTATCTTTTTACCCGCTGCTTTACAATGACCCGCGTCAAGCGTATGTTTGTCACGTCCCGCATTATTGATTACCTGCCAGATTCACTTGAAATAATTAAAAGTATATTTTACATATTTATAAACTGGACTGTCACGGTCACTACTTAATTTTCCATTAGTAAAATGCACTCTATTAAGCGAGCCGGGCGGGCCAGGGAAAGGGACGGGAAGGGAAGTGAGTAATCGCAGTAATTGTAGACAGAAAGACAATAACTGGGCCATAAAAGGCAGGTTTTACAGCCGGCCCTTGGAAGGCTCTCACTCTCTCCCTCTCTCTCTCTTTCGTGGCCACAGGTGGAATGATGCCCCACCAGGGGAACAAGCGAAAGATGAAGCACAACGCAGGACTGTGACTGATTCAGACCCTGCTGAACAGTATTTTACTAAATTATCCACAATGGAGAAAAATATATATACTGTAATCATCAGCAGCCTTAATTGTCTGAAACGGCTCCTGGCAGGCTTCTGAGCAGCAGTACACTACATGCTGAGCCCAGACTTACTGAGGAAAAAGAGGCTGAAATCTCATGACCTTTAATGGATTTTCTGCATTCAATTTGAAAAATGAGCCATAAAGCAAACATAAATGTAGTCATTTTTGCACAGTGGTCAGAGCTGTGCTTTCTGCCACGGCCTCTGGTCAGTCGCCTGAATGTAGACACACGCTCGGGTGTGATACTAGTGGGTCAGGAGCTCGAGGTAGGGGTCAGGCTGTTAGTCATGTACGATCATGTCTTTAGTTAGCTCAGTGGGAGAATGCAATATGAAGCTTTTAAATGGGAAAAAGTGCACAGTAGACTTAAACAGGGCACAAGTACTGCTCTCAGATTAGCACAGAAAGGTAGTAAAATGGCTACTAACCATGACCTTGGGGCTTCACGATAACTGCACGGCTAAAAATCATAAATCACGATTATTTTTGCTCAATATTGAAATTGAGGTTATCAAAATTATTCAGTCAATTTAAAAACCAAAATAGTTTTGTGTTTTTATTATTTTGAATCAACAGACAACAGGCTTTTCTTTCACATTGTACATTAGCATTCATTGTACAGCCTGCATTCTGTACCATGTATACATCTCTGAATCAAAATAAGACTAATTAAGTGGAACTTTTAAATGCTAAATAGAAACATAATCATACAATGAATTCATTAATCCTGCATGAATCAATGAATTAATCAATTAATTAATGTGTCACCACAGTAAACAAACAAATACACATTTGAAACTGGGATATAAAGCACCAGATAAAAAACAATAAAAAACTAAATCTAACGTTAGCAACTCAATCAATATTTATTCAAAAATCATGATTAATGATAAAATACAATTAATTGTACAGCCCTACTATGGCCTTTTCTTTTCTTTTTTTTAAACACTTATCGGGCTAAATAAAGCAGGCATGGAGCTGCTTAAAGCTTTAGTGTGTGTTTAGCTGCATGTGAAATTCTCAAAGTACCCTCACCACCTCACACAGTAGATTTTAAAGGTCAGTTGCACATGCTGCCAGGATTCAGTGTGCGGTGAATTAATTCTAATGTCATTCCCGAAGCCAATCTTGTAAATAACTGAATAACTGTGATCACAAAACTAGGCTGGCAACTATATAAATATAGTGATTGCATGATCAAAGGTGTCTTCTCTACCACGCGCACACACACAAACAGGAGTACAGAGCTTGTGACATGTTTGAGCCTTTATGTCGTCAAGGGACTGCTCTCACACACAGACAAGAGCCCCTTCAGGCCCTGATGGATCGCCGCTGCATCTGGCCTGCTTGCAAAATAAGCGCCGGTGACGGAGGAACTTTAAATGAGAGTTTTGCCTGTGTATCCAGTCAGGCCCTCCTGCAGCAGATGAATAATAGACAGCGTGGCTCAATACTCTGAATACTCAATCAATGAGTGAGGTGCTGTTTGGCAAACATATATGGCTAAGGATGGGCGGGAGGCAAGGGCATCTCGATCTGTATTTCTCCACTGAAAAGCCACCCTGTTATCGATGCTCTGTCTCTCCTCGTCTTCTCTCTCTCTCAGGGTGTTGTGATTGCTGAGGATGACAAACAGCCTGTTTGTGCAGTATTGGAGGTTTGTGCAGGGCTGCTCAAGAGGTGCCGGCTGGCTCTGGATCCTGAATAACAAGTGCTGCTCTCTCTGGGCTCTCTGCTGGGCCAGCCTTTAAAGCCTTACTTGAGCCTGCTTCAGAGTCACTGTGCCTTTGATCACTGTTTAAAATGATCTCGTGTGAGTTACTCCATAACCTTGAATAAGCACTGAATAAGATTTCATGGTGTACAGAGGAAACAAAGAGCAGGCTGTAGTCCACAAGGGAGAGATGCTCCTGAGAGATGTTTGCACTTCCTTTTGGTTTCGTTCATAAAACTTTGCTAAGTCGAAACCAACAATACTGATGTTGTTCATTAAAAAGTTTGTTGAACAGTTATTACTTTAAGAAAACCAGAATTTAAATGTCAAAATACATTTATGCAATTACCAAGGAACATATAGACTGTGGCATGTTTAAAGCCTATTTAATAGTCTGATATCCATTAAATATTTAGCAAATATTCCTATGACATGATGCCAGATTTCAACAGCACAAATAGTTTATCAAATTTGCCCCACTGCTTTTAGAGATGTGGTGTTACCTCTAACAGGCTCCTTTGAAAACCATTTATGCCATTAGCTTACATTATATTCAGCAAAGTGCTTAAATCCTACCATGTACTCCTCAAAGCTTCAAACAGCTGTTCCATAGTTCAGGAAGATTTCAGTCACGCCTCAGTAGAAGACAGAAAAACCGAAATAAAAACGGAGAGCGGTCTGAAATAGTGCTTCTCTCATTTAGTTAAAACGCTCCCTAAACTCCAGTGGCATGCTCGTATGATTGATCTGCGAACCGCTGATTTTATTTCCCCTTTTTGTGGAAAACGTTATGGATAGACCTAAACAAGGCGTAATTGGCCGAACCGGCTGGCCACGCAGGACCTGCCAACAATCCAGGCCGTCCCCGAGGTTGGCCGCCCGGCCGAGGAAATATTGTGCATTAATTTCATTTAGTCTCTCCTTCCAACATCCAATGGTACAAGTTAATTAAATTGCTTGTCCATTGTGTTCATCCACTTACAAAGTTAATGATATTGTGCAGGAGGATTAAAGAGCGTTTTATAAAGCGTGCGGGATGGGAGCTGGCAGCCTCTACATTGCCCAGTTGAACCCTGTCAGTCGGCGAGGCCAGTGGCCCCCGTAATTAGCAGTGAAATGGATGCTTCCATCTGCCAATTTCCTGCCAGGCTCATCCGTCGTACCGAGGGCCCTCCAACCTGGCCGCCCGCACGGGTCTAAAGCAATAAAGCCATCTTGCCAATGACATTCAACCAGAAAGTAAAAAAAAAATTCATAATGCAACTATACATAATGTGAGTCAGACTTATAAGGAGGCATTTTAGAATGCCAGACTTCTCTTTCTTGCCTGCATGACACACTTTTCTAATGCTCAAAACTGATTAGGTCCTATGGTGCAGGCCTGTCTGGTTTTAATAATATCATATCAAAATTCCTTGTTTGGGTCATTTCATTTGATGATGTTATAAAAGCTTTACTCCCCTAGGCCAACATTGGACAACATTTGACAATGTCACTCTAAGAACAGTTTGAACTGCAAAGCCAGGTGCCTGTCAAGTTGTTGAGATTATGGCATAAAGATAAAAATAAACAGTAATAAAGGTACTATACAAGAAAAGTCTCAAATCCTTCTCATTTGCATAAAAATGCTTTCTGAGGTTTTAGGTATAGCCTACATGTCTCTATATAAAAACAAAGCTAAACTAAGGCTATAATTGAATGTCTGAAGAATGTCTGTTGATACACACTCCTGTTTTTTTGTGTGTTTTTTTTACACAATAGTATAAAAACAATACTATATATTCTACATAACATTTCACATATGATGCCTCCAGTCTACAGCTCAATGATTCAACCAGCCCACACCTTTGTATACACACAGTAGGTACTGAAAGTATAGCATGAAGAACAAATACACACACTACTAGGGTCATGAGTGCATCTGGTCAGGAGCCTGCAAATACAGGAGTGATGTACTCAGATCCACAGGTCCTTCCACAAACAGAAATCAATGGTTACCACATATACATACCACATACAATAAATCAGTCATTCCATCCCAGACAGCAATCAACAGTTTCCATATATTAAAAGGGTAGCTACTTCGGTGAGATACAAGATCGTGATCGCCCACTGAAACCTCAATCCTCAAATAAACCAGTGCTTTGAGCGGCTGGCGTGGTGAATAACCACTCTCTCTAAGTAAATATGAGCTACTAAGCTAATCACATCATCCCCTGAAGGCCCACGTATCTGACGAATATTATCCGCATTATTAGATTTGCCAAAAAAGAAAAATCAAAGGCTGAACAATTGAGGGATCCATTAGTAATTAAAATGACATTACCTCGCTCGTTCTTTATCCACTTCATGTGGCGTTGCCAAGACCATCATTTGATTGTTTCGAATGCCGGGGGATAAAATGCTTTTAATATACTTAGACTCATTAATGTAAATCATATTCCACTATGGATGTCCAATAATTAAAAAGAATATTTCAACTTGTGTCATTTGTTTCTTTTCTAAAGGTATCTTCATTAGACAGATACTTTTAGAAATGACAGGTCTAAAAGGCCATTGATTTTTCTTTATTCTCTGCTTCTGAAAATATTGTTAATGTTGACATTGAATGTTCATCAATCTAGATTATTGTGCTATTTAATATGTGGAACGCTCGTCCGATCGTCCGTTATGCATCTGATTGGATTAGGAGTCTATCAGAGGGAAGGGAAGCTACAGCCTTTTCAGGCAATAGGAGACATGGATTGGACATGACAGCAAGGAGTCATATGCAATCAAAATCTAGCAAAAGCTCCACAAGGAAAGTTTTGCTAAGTTGAACCTTCCTGGAATTGCAGTCTTCTGTGCAATGTAAAGACGTAGATCAGCTTGTTTATAAAGGTGCATAAAGGAAGTGCTTGTAACTCATGCTGCTCTTGTTGTGCTCTCACTCACTTTAGTCTGGTTTAGAGTAGCTATGGCTTTTTATGGCTTCGCTGGTTAGAAGAGATGGAGGCAAAAACCGCTCAGGGTATTTGACCTTTGTGACCAGGAGTAGGCCACATTAGATATATAGTGTGTGATGTTTCGACCTGAAGCTGATGCCTTAAGTGAATCCTACAGTACAGTAGGTCATCTGGTCGTTACTGCAGAATTGGCATTACTAGAACCATCTATTTAATTTCCTTTCAGGGCATTCACTATATCTTAAATGCCTTAGTGAAGCCCAGTCCTCCACAAAATCTTCCACTGCAGGATTGGCAATAACGTTGCTTACAGAACAGTGCCAAAGTGGCTCTAGACACTGTCCACTGCAGGTGTGCAAATGTCTCCCCTGTAGATTGATTAGCCATCTCTCTGGCACCATCCTGACAGGTCGTAGACTAGGCAGGCGATTGGTGACACAACCACAGGAAGAGCCTTTGATTCAGGCGTTATGTCCTCTGGACTGTGCTCTGGTGGCCTTGCAATGACATACTGTCCCCTCCAGATGTCCAATTCGATACAGCTTTATAGCAGCAGGCCACAATAAAATATACTGCTGTGAGACATCTTAATGCCATACATCAGTCCGTTTGGGGAGGAATTTATCAGTATGTTCCTCAATTTTTGCCCCTGTACTCTCCATTCATACAAGGCTATTCCAAAATGAGACCACATGGCCCCTGGACAGTACCACTATCAAAAACTATTTTTATATGACCACATATCGCTATTGTCAATCACAACATCTACTGTGGAGCTGTTTGGCCTACAAATCCAGGAGGGTTTCAACCTCAGCTGACTATAATCTATCCCCTTTTGGAAAGCCACATTGAATTTCCAAGCCTTAAAGAGTTGGCTGAGAAAAGGTATCATTCTGCGAGCGAAGCCGGCCTCCTTTTCCACAGATACAGTCAGAGGCGTTTTCGGGACACAAACAGTGAGCACAGAGCCGTGAAGCTTTATAGGGAGCGGAGAAAAAGCCAGCTCGCTTTCCCTCATCTCCGCTAAGTCCCGGCTCCGGACGGTATTTGCGGCGTCTTTGTCTTTATGTAAAAGGGGATGCCTGCCAATGATGTGTTATGTAAAGTTGGCCAGGCCTGATTGAAACTGCGGGATATCCTCCATGCTAGCTTAGTTATACTTCAGTGCATCGGCAGAGAGGAAGAGGGAGAAAGAGTGGGCATAGGGAGGCTACGCCAGAAGTTGGTAGAAAGGTTTCTCTGATACAAATTATGTCGTGGAAAAGAGGGGGGGGGGCTTGTGTAATAATAGTGATAAATAAAGAAAAGAGGAGTTTTCTGTACGCAGATGTTCTTGGACTTCACTTGAATCATAAATGAGAGCCATTCCCAGCGTTTTAGGGAATAAACCAAGAGAACGGCCTAAGGGAGCAGATAGTGGGGAGGCAGAAAAGTCCAGATGCTTCTGTAATAAAAAGCCACTGTTTGGCAGAACCAGTGCCCCCCACTTTTATATCTTACATAAAAATGTACCACAACAGGCTCACTCTGCTCTCCATTACTTTAATCAAAACTCAATATTCAGTATATTATTTACGTTAGAATTTTCTGTAATTCTGCTTAAACTGTCAAGAAGGCAAAACATACATAAAAATGCAAAAAAATGCATTAATGTTTGAATCAATCAGCTTTCAGATTGTTAAATGGGGGAAAATCCTACGGCTTTAAAGAATGAAAGCTTTTAGGTGGAGATTAATTGTGCCAAATCACAAGACAGAAAGGTTTAGACAATCATTTATAATTTCCAATGTCAGCGGAAGTGCGATGAACTAATATTCACTTACTTGGCTAATCTGTGCGGTTCTGTAAACAATGTACTTACTGTGTGCATGTGTGTAATGATTAACTGAAAAGTAATGTATTGATTGTACGCTCATGTAAGCTACCATCTGGGAGTTATAATTATAATCACAAGGGTAGTCATTTTAACCAGCTTTGCCCGAGTATAAAAAATAAGCATTTATGGGAGAGGAACAGTGATTGGACTTGTGTTTGAACTCTCAAATCACGTCTCTTCATTAGCTATGTACATTTTTCCTCACAGAATGAGACAAATACAAGGAGAACAAGCGAGGTAAAGAGGATCTTTCATTAGACCCATTCAAGCCAGAGAAGTCCTGCCAAGACAGAACATTCGCTCAACATGTTGAGCAAAGGCACAGGAATGTAATTAGGCTGTTAAAATTAAGGAGCTGAATATAACTAAAAGAATATAACATCTAATCTAATTACAGGCGCCTTTAACTAGGTACTAATTTACTGAGGATGGCCACACACAAACAAGGCATTGTGGGTGAAGCTTGGGCATGAGATGCGGTGACAGGGGGAGCCTTTGTGTTTGATTAAAGTCTGCTTGGAAAGCATTAGATTCCGAAATATGGTTATGTTTACTTTATGGCTTTATGAGCGGTTTTCTCTGTCCAACACAAGTTCACATGGAGGTTTCCTATCATCTCGACCAGGTGGCCTGTGAATGACACTCATTCATCTCAATTTCTCCTCTTCTTCTTCTCTCTCGGTCCCTCACTCTCAGGTGCAGTCAATCTTACAGTAAGCGCCGTGGCTAAGTTTGCCGCGCATCACATGGCTTACCGTTCAAGCAAACTTGAGCCCTATACTGATAAAGGCTCCCTTTCAGCCACCACCTCCACCTCCCAACTTCGGTAAATTGCAGTGTTGTGTCTATAATATATCACCAACCACCAAAAATGCAGTATATCAGCTCATATTTGAGCTTTTTATTGGCATCCTTTATGAGCAAACTCTGTCTTATAATGCCTTTTCTCATAACCAGAAAGGCACTCTCTACTAAATAACCTTGAATAGACTGTATTCATTTCCCTGACAAAAATCAATTTGAGGGGGTCCGGGGCGAGAGAAGAAGGAGCTCGTTATGGGTCTTGGAGATGCTATCCTCCCTTATTGGGAGCATCCAGTTCATTTACGAGATACACTTTGCTGCTGTTTGTGCATGACAAAGTCATTGTTCATTTCCCAGACACGGGTTAAGAGCCACTTAAAATCAATTGGCCTGTGAATGTTTAATACTGTTAGAAAATGAGAGGCTAAAACCATTCCTGTGATTTGCTGTGTGTTTATCTTCGAATAACCACAGCAGAAACGCATATAAAGCTAATTTATTTTCATAAAGACATGTGGGAAATATGCATCACTGGAACATTTAGGCGGCGTGAGCATTTCTTTTCTACTCTGCTTTTTATATGTAGCTGACTTCAAAAAGATTGAAGATATTTTATAATACCAAGCGAAAGATTCAGCTGCTCAGATGTCTGCTGGTATCAGTGAGGAACGATTCAAATATTCTATCTTTTGATAGAATGTATTATTATATACCTTTGGCTGCATAACTTCATTGCAACACAAGAAGCAAGGGACAAAGAGAAGCGGACACAGGACTAGAGAATCAATCATAGAAGGAAGCCATTGATTAAACTAGAGAAGCTAGAGAGAAAAGGTAGGGAGCGGCTGACTGAAAGCAGGGAAGCAGTCAAGGCTGGTATGTGTTTGCAAATCTGATGCACAATACCTACTAATTTGATTAAGTGTCTGCCGTGAGTAGTGCCTGTGGTTATGGGTTGATGTAAATGCGCAGCCAGTTGAGTAAATATTGCACGAGCATTAGAATAAGGTGATTGGAAGGGAGGGGAGTGAAAGGCCCAAAGCAGGACACGCCGGCCCCTGCCAAGTCCATTATGGGTATTGAAGACATTCCACAATCCAACAGCGCGAGTTTCCGATGCCAGCGGAGAACGTAGTGGTGGTCAGGGTGCGGTCTTCATCCCTGAAATGGCTCCGCCTTAGGGGCACCACAGCGCAGGTAATTTTATAAAATGCCACAATGGAGACAAAATAGAAAGCCCTCATCAGGATTTCGCTCCTCACCCACTTAAACAAATGCACCTGTCTTTTCTTTTTTTTATAAATAATAATAAAAAAAGGAAAATGAGATGAGACTGAGCTGCATGCTTCAAAATGAAAACCGAGCCAACGCAGGAAGATCACTTCCATCGTAGAGATCTAGAGTGTCATTTTTTCTGAAAACGTGGCCACTGTCAGCATACAGGCTTATGCCTGTGTCAATTTCATACGCAAACTCAATCTATATCATGTGAAACAATAACATACTGTCGTCACTCGCAAACATTAAGTAATAAAATCCAATACATCTTGAGAGAGAATCAGCCCTTCTTGTGTGTGGTTTTTTGGGGGTTTTTTTGCAGGAAATGTATGTAAGGTCACTATCTGTGGATATAATTAGAGCCTGTCGATCAAAAATAATAAAAAAATAAAAAATCATCATCATTATTTCTCTAACCTACCTCGAAATGGCTGGGATTTAAAATAACGATTTCTCTGTGCTATTAACCACACGTACGTGACATATCTGCACCCGGCTATGCTCAGCCTCATGGGAAAGCTCCCCTCTCTCGCCTCGGAATCACGAGCGAGCGATGAGAGAGGAATGAGAGAAAACGAGACAGGAAACACACTTGTCCTCTGTCCACGATGTTCAGATTAGGGGCTGATGGCTCCCTGAAGATACCCCTCCTCCCCGTCTTTTATACAAGGCACCTGTGCAGGTCCGTTTGTGTGCAGTGTGTGTGTGTGTGTGTGTGTGTGTGTGTGTGTGTGTGTCTGTGGGGGGGTGGCGAAATATATACACTTTAGCAGTGAAAAGGTCAGGCCGGCAGGATGAGCCGGGCAAACACGGCCGAGCGAGACCCGGACTCCGCAGATGAATCACATGAGACCTGGTGCATGGCAGCGAATGAGTAACCCAAACCCCATTATTCCCATCTTCCCCGGCACGGCCTCAGATTCATGCTGCTGCATGCTTCCAGTTCATTAGGAGGAAATATCATTCTTCTCCTGACGGGCCCCAGGAGGCCCCTAGAGGCCCCGCGAACCATGTTTAATTCCACATCATCTGCTCCACCGAAGGCCTTAATACGGGCATGTGTGATCAATACTATATCAGTGTAAATTAAAATGACAATTTAAAAGTAATTAAGCTGCTTAATGCTCGATTCATATGTCATTATTTGCACAAGCAGGGAAGCGGAGGCTTCCACATGTGCTCTGAAGTGTGTGTGTGTCTGCTATACACAGGTGGGAAGAAACAAAGTACAATTACTTCATTACTCTACTGGAGTACAGTTTT
>JAOUQW010000038.1:17721998-17732757 GCA_028565825.1 Olivaichthys viedmensis | reverse complement strand
ACGGTCAAAATCACTGAGATCACATTTTTTCCCCATTCTGATGGTTGATGTGAACATTACCTGAATCTGCTGGCCGTAACTGCATGATTTAATGCATTGCGCTGCTGCCACACGATTGACTGATTAGATAATTGCATGAATGAAAAGGTGTACAGGTTCCTAATAAAGTGCTCGGTGAGTGTATATGCCTTAATATAAACATTTTCTTCCTCTTTTGATTAACATGAAAGTGAATTATCACAGATCTATACAGATTTCTAATAAGCATTTGATTCTCTTTGGCACAAGAGAAAGCAACATGGGGTAAAACATGGACTCAAATAAATGTACACAAAAAGCAAGTGAGATATGAATATTGGCAACAAAAGTTCCTCAGGAGCGGAGAGTAAGAAGGATTAGCTGTTTATGCCTAACACCAGAGACAGCCAGCAGAGAAAGAAAAATATTGCCTAGACAAAGTTTGTTTTGTTGCCTAGACAAAGTTAAGCATTAAATGTTTTTTTTAAAAGTCAAATACAAACATAACAAATTTCTGTTGATAAATTCAAGCAAATCTAGTTGTAATTCAAATTGACACCACTGGAATCAATGCACAAGTTATTGAATCCAATCAGAAAATATCTCAAATCTGATCTGATACTGATCCCGAATTTCAGGCCAGTATCGGCCCTGACACCGATACGCATCGGTACATCCCTAATCTGAATATCCTGTTCGCACACCATTTGCTTCATTTTTCAAACTGATGTGACGCCATGTATTTCATTTAAAATGGCAGTACATCTGTGCTCCTTACACAGTGCTAGTTGAGGAATTAATCTTGTTTGAGAATTATATTTGTCTGGCCTGTATCAGTGCTTGATAACCGATAAAACAGTGTTGGTAGAGGACTCACTTAAAAGCAGCCAGTTGCAGCATTTCCAAACTGCAGCTTTAACACCATTACCGAGTCGAGTCATAATATTTCCCCATATCCTTCCCAACATGATTGTCTTCATCTATAATGTTTCTTTTTGCAAAATCTGCAGCTGTAGCTCAGGACACTGGGGCTGGACTGGATTTCCCGTGCACAATCTCCCCTCTTTCCCTCTTATTCTCATTCCAGCCGGCGTAGCAACGCCATCCATCAGAGCCTGGGCACAGGACACCTTCTGTCTGCTCACAAATGCATGAAGCCTGCAATAAAATTAACCTTGTGGCAATTGTTTTCTCACAAGTTTGATGGTCCGGTGGCAGCTCATCCGTTAGTGAGGGGAAATAAAAAAGTCAAGCGCAGATGTGCAAAAAATGATGAGCGCAGGGCCACGACGCTGCCGGGCTAGCATAGGATTATTGAGTCGAGACCCGATCAATCAGCAAGTGAGAAGACAAAGAACAAGGCATATGTCTGAATGATTATTCAGGCATGTAACACGAAGGCTAACAATGTTATTGCTGGAGAACAGAGGCATGTAATTGGCCATTTGTTCTATGAATACTTTCTTTGGAAAGCCAGAGCTATATATCCAAAATGCCATACCAAGGTATATATTTTACAAGGTATATATTTTACAAGGTATATATATATAACTAATGACATATAGATCACAGTATATAGGTTTGCTTGGAGTGCCAACAAAACAGCAGCGCCGCTAGGACTGCACGATAATGGCTAAAATGATCATCCCAATTATTTTGCTCAATACTGAAATCATGATTATTTATCCCAATTATTCAGCCTATTTATCAGATTAAATCAACAGGAAACCTTATTTTCTTTCACATTATATAAGTCTACTGTTTATGCCTTCACATGTCTTTACAAATGTTTGAATCAAAATAAAACTGGTCCTTAGTTACATCAATTAAATATTAAATATAAACACAATTAGACTTAATAAAGAAAGAAAGAAAACAAAACATAAATTGTGATTTTATTAATGCACCACAGCCAATAAAAAACCTTAAATCTAATGTTAGCTAATTAGGTAACTTTAGCCAAGACCAACTAATATTATGGTAGATCATGTTTCAGAAAGCCAAAAATCGTGATCATGATTCAAATGCCGCGCTGAGAGACGAGATGGAATACAGGACACATCCTCATATTTAACCACACTATCTGATCATATTTACACATCCCTCAGGTGCAGCCTGACCTACTGTCATCAGATAGAGATAGAGAGATGGCCCAAGTGTGTGTGTGTGTGTGTGTGTGTGTGTGTGTGTGCGCACGCAAGGAGTGTTGTTGAAGACATAGAAAGATGGGGGGGTGTTGGGGGGGTGGGGGATAAAATCCTTCAGTGGGTGTTTATTTGCTCTCAACACCTCCTAAGCGATCAATATTTTTAATTTGGGACCGAGTTATTATTTTTCACATCACTGGGCTGGGGAGCAGAGTAAAGTGGCTCATATTTTAGCGCTAAAAAGATCGATATGACAGGCTCACCTTCACTAGGCTTTGCGCTCTTTGCTCTCTCCACCCCACCCCCCCTCTCTTTATCTCTCTCCCTCTCTCTCTCACACACACACACACGTCACACCGAGGGCCACATGCCATAATGTACACAGAGCAGCAGGCCCCCCACACGCTCCAATCACATCATTATCTGTGTCTGGCCACCACGTAAACACACACACCCCCATCTGATTTACTCCTCACCCTATATCCTGACGCCCCCACTAAACTAATCCAACCATATACACACCACTTTATCAGGCTGTTTTTATGAGGCCCCTGGCTCTGTACAGCGTGTGTGTGTGTGTGTGTGTGTGTGTGGGGGGGGGGGTTGGAGAGAGAAAACACTCATAAGTGGATGTTATGGGCTCATTGCTGTGATAGGGCAGAGGAGAGTGTGAACTCAGATTCACAGATTAGGCTCCCTATAATAAAGGCATCCATTTTTCCGCCCCCTCTGTACAATCTATTAATTGTGTATATATTTCAGCCCAAATTTTTCCAGTGAGCCCCAGCCTGCCTTCTCCCCTTAATAATTCACTTCTGATGGCAGACTCATCGATTGGCGCTCAACATATGTCTAGGGAGAGTGTGTGTGTGTCGGGGTCGGGCTGAGTGGATGTGTGTGCTGTGTATTTGCACTCCTGAAAACTTGACTGATGACCTCGGAGAGTTATGGTGCTACAATATTGCTCCACTGACATCTCCTCCATTCAAATAGCCTCGCCGTGCTCTGTACTTTGCACCATATAAGAGCCTGTGGAATTAGTTTGCCATATTTTAGCCTGGTTATGCATGCGCCACTGTTTTGACAACAGGGGGAAATTTTGTGCGTGTGAGTGTGAGTGTGTGTGTGTGTGTGTGGCGGCTCGAACCTATGCACTGGTTACACAGCTTCCCCGTGACCTTACCACAATAACCTCAACCCACTACTCCTGCACAAATCAGGCTGAGGTAAAGAAACGAGAGAGAAAGAGCTCTTTTCGTTCAGTATATTCTGCTGCAAACTGTTAAACTTTAAAGAAGCAGTTTGTCATTTTTAGAGCCCTCTTCTGCCTTTGAGGCACATTGCAGTTGCATTGATAAGCCTTTGTCTCTCCGCCAACAGACCCCACCTCCTCTGTTGAAACTGTGAATTCTCTTTTAAGGTAAAAGGGCAGGGCTGAGCAGCTCTGTGTCGACTGGAGGCGGAGCTAATTTCAGGCCCAGAAAAATGTAAACAGAAGCCTGAAAAGACGTTTGGGGGAATTAGCAGACTGCTATAGGTCTTCCCGGCAACACCTGTCATACTGCAAGCCTTACCCAGCTCTGTGTGAGGATAAGACAGCATGTTAGCAGTCTTCAGCTAGCTGCCCAGGACACTTTGACACACTGCTGGACCCCAGCCATTACTGAGTGAAATGTTCATGGCAGGCCTGACAGAGAGGTCTTTCCCTCCCTTCGCCACTCTCCTTCGTTCTTAAGAAGATTTGCTGCTGTAACACAAATGCTTCAGCAGCCCAAACACGTCCCGAAGCCCGAGGGGAGGCAGCACGCCTGGGTTTACTCTGGATAGAGAGCACACACTGGTGTATATGATACACACTACCAAAGACATGTTTATGTCGGCTTTCGTAGGCCTGACTGATCTGCACTATAAGGAATAGAGCAATACAATCTACAAACTGAGTTTGGTGTCAGTACATGACATTCCACTAGACCCTAAGCTGAGTCTCAGCCTGGATTCAACACAAATATTGCAAAAAGCTAAAACAGCATTTAAAATCTATGATTATTATTATTTACTTAGCAAAAGAAACTCCAATTCTCTGCCTGATCCCGTTCCCAAAGGAAATTTCCTGTGGCAAATCGGACAAGACACTAGGACAGATTACGCTGTCACACAGAGCTGATCCGCGTCACCGTTCAAGACCCACAATTCCTGTCACATCATAATGTCTCATTCTCACTCCAATCCAGACGCCTCTTATCTGCTGGGTGTGAATGGAGATGGACAGGTTTCCAATTAAAATGTCCGGTAGAGACAAAAGGCCTTTAAGAGCTATGACTTGCTTTACTCCGAGACATGTAGGCTGGTTTAAACATATGTAATAGGTCATGTAGCAATAGAGAGAGACACACAGACACATACGGTTGTAATAAGAGGCAGACATTAGTGCACATCATTACCCATGGAGCCTTGGGGCCCAGGGGCAGAGGTGGATGATAAATATTAATAGTGTGGAACAGGGTTGACGGCAAGCAGTGTGATCAAGCCGCCTTTTCCTAATTGACATTTTACCTGCTGTATACCTTAAATAGGCTGTAAAACAGCAGCCCATGTCACTCAAAGCTCACGCTCTGCTCACTGACAAGCGAATCCAGACCAGAGCAAGAGTTATGACTTAAAATGAAATCTATTACAAAAACCAGAATTAAAAAAAAACAACTGCTATTGAATAGTTTAACCACGAGCGCAACAATCTTTCAGACCAAGAAGAAAGTGTATTTTTCTAATCTGAATTCTTGAGACTTTCTTGAATTGTTACGTGAAGTGTGATGTATGATGAGGTATGATGATACATCTCTAACATTTTTGGTTTTGGGATTTCACAAATTTTAACATGGTAGCACTATAGGTTAGATTAAACCAGATTCCGAGACGCAAGATACCAACCTAAACCTGAATGACTGAATATTGTTGAGTGTCATATACTGGTCAGTGGCATTTATTTAAATGTACCCCTGAACTCAAAAATATGATTTTTTAAAAAGGTTAACTCCTCTTGGATGGTTGATTTCAATTACATAGAGTGGTGTTTGGGTTAAATCTGTAAACACTTTCTCAGTACTTCTGTATAAGAACTGATTCAGGGAGCATATGTATGTCACGAAAACTCCACCGCTTCGAAACTACCAACAAGTTTAACAATTTCCTTTGGGATATATCAAGTTTATCTATTTCTTTTTGGATACATTAGTAGAAATTATTAAAACTTGATGTGGTAGCCCAAAACATTTAGCCACAGAACCTGTGTTCTAAGTTATCTAGCTAGCTTAGTTAATGGTAGTGATGAACAAAAACAACAGTTATGGTATATTTTGACAGATTTGACTTCAGTTCAATAAATTGCTGAGAATATGGCGATTCAAATCGAGACTTCGAGACTGAAATGCCTCTCATGTCTACCTGTGACAAATGCAAGCTAGTTTACTAGCAGTTAACTAGCTGGCTTGCTATTTGGACGTCAAAAGAACCTGCGGGTGTTTTGTAATTGTCATGTATTTCCATAGGTTCTGGCATTTGTAATGAGGGCAAAAGATCAGAGATGTTCCAAGGCCATTTGTAGTAGTTTCTTGATTATAAGAAAAATAAATAAAACGTTTATTATTCCATATAGATTATTTTAATGACAAGTTTAAAAATGACAAGATGGAAGGTACTTTAAATCAGTGTACGGTATGCAGCTGTAAGAGAGTACAAAGCCGTGCTTTTCCCACACTGCGCTTTCATATCTTTTATTTCTCAAATTAGGTGACATTGTTCTTTGGTTTGCAAGTCTAATAAGTGTAATAATTAAATATATTCCATTATTGGATATAGAGGGTGTTCAGTCATGTAAATTATATTTTTACTTTATACCTTCTCCTGTTTTGTTTTGTTTATTTTTTTTGGGGGGGGGGGTGAAATGCAGGAGAACACACTGCCGTTACACAACACACCTCCCGCTCCCCTGCAGTACCTCCACTCCCATTATCTGGAAATTGACAGGTTGACCAGACAACAAACAATCACTCTAGAGCGAAAAATCGAAACTGGGAAAAACAAACGCCACGTCGTCCTGGCTAAATGGCACGCGTTTTGTATGACTAGACTATTAAGGGATTTATTGACTGTGTGATACACTGGAAACTTTGGCATTGCTGAACTTTTGTTTAGAGTACATTTTCATTATTTAATTTGGACAAACTGCTATATTGTGATTATTACATACTACACATTGCGAATGCATCACATTGGTAAACCTTTAATGTGGCATGATCAAAAACTGTCAAAAGAATAACCTGCATATGGCAGACGTCTACGATATCAGTATTGATAAAGATAATGTCATGATAACAATTAAAAATCCATATGTTGTTTAGAACTAAACAACTATAGAGGGGAAAAAAAGAGGGATAAGGATTTTCTCTGCTGCACGTGATGCTGAGAGAATCTGGTCGTAATCAAATCAACTTAAATGAGAATATACAGTATAGTTAGTTAAGTTCACTAAAAATGCAATACAAGGGACAATTTGAAATTGGACTGAAATGTGCAGGCTCAAATCAATTTTTTTAGCACTGCTTTTTACATAATTATGGCTATGCCTTTAATGGAAACACACCTAATGTTACTCTGGTCACAAACGTCCAACAAAGCAAGCAATTATTATTGGTAGTACTATGCTGCCACCTTGTGGACCTACTGTGCAACTGCATTTCTTTATTGTGAATGGAAATGTAGCCAAATTAAGAAACCGGACAGACCTACTGGATATGACACAAATATGCACTCTTAACCAGAAATAATACTGGTGGTTTTTTTATGTTTGGTTAAAGAATAAACATATTCATTCGTCTGAGAACTTACATGTAAAACCTCAAACCTCACATGGCATTTGTTTTGGGGCAAGACTCTTTGTCACTCATTAGAAAGACCAAAATGCATTTTTGGCCGGCCACATACGCATGCACGCACGCACAAAAATAGTTGTTTAAAATAATGTCCTACCAAACAAGACTACCAACTGGAAAAGCACAAAAAAAAAATAGAGCAGCGCAACTTTGTCTAGAAATGAACACTCCGGTCAAAAATAATTTAACCATCAATCCATCTGTTGTAAACATGCCTACTCGCCTCTTACATTGGTAACTCAGTGGTCATTAGAGTGAGATTTTCTGGTTTGGATGCTGAGGAACCCTGCCTCTGGAAGTCCATTTTAAAGGAGTACAATTGCTTTGGGAGCAGATTTTTGTGAAAGGAGCGATTTCTTTCTTGGCTATTGGAATCACTAGCTAAGACAGAATCAAGCCAGAGACTGATGGTACAGAAAGCTACTGCTAGTTAACTGGGGGATTCCCAATGATTGTATGACGTATTTACATAGTGCATGCTGGGTAATGTAGTGACCGAACATGATGGATGTAAACACGACAACAATACAAAATCGAACTCTGCCAAAACTCTGAGGCTGAGACATGCTATACTGCACTACTGAATCCTGCATGTGCATAGCATGAACGATGACATATTAAACGCTAGTTTTATGCCAGAATCCCCGTTTAAGGAATGACCATAAAATATATGTACAAAGATATTGTCCCAGTGCACAACTGATAAGGAGAAAACTGCACTTACTGTGAAATGCTCCTGGGACTTGTAGTTCTCGTCGAGGTAGACGCGGGCTCTGTTGTACTCCTTCATGGCGTCGCTGGACAGCAACTCTCTGCCAGGAGAAGAGAACGTGCCGCAGTCATTAGCTCCTAACTAAAGCATTTAACACTTCAGATAAATCAAACTCTCGCAGTGTTACGGTGCTTGGCTGCATTTTACAGAACTCCTTTACGCTTGTGTACACTGAAATTCTATGTTGTGGAACATTTTTCATGATTCCTTTGGCAGGCGCGCTCACACATTTAAAAGCACACGTTTGCTCAGTTGTCTACTTTCTCCTGATGCTGCACATATTGTTCCGCTATTTAATTGACTTATTACCTACTAATTACTCATCTTACACTTGTCACACTATTGGTCCTATATGTAGTCCTGTGTATGCAACCAAAGTCCTGAAGGGTTGATATTTTGTCCGACTGTATGCATGGTGACAAAATTTGACTTCACTTCACCCGAGATTTGCAAGTTATAGCCAATATTTTTCACGTCTCCGGCTTTCAAGAGTTTCCCTTTTCCCATATGACCAAGAGAGGGCACCAGTGAACTCTCTAAAACGGTGTATCCCCTGGATGGGAAAATACCTCCGATAAATCTTTATCGAGCCATGTGACGATCCAGGATACACAGCAGAGTTATCAGCTTATCAGAGGAGGAAAGAGGTTCACATGGTACTACAGATGAATTCCTCTGAACTGCGCTCATCTGTATTTACCTCCATTTTCTGCTCTGCAGCGCCAAAGAAAGTGGCATTGGTGTAGTTTATATCCAGCTGCTTGATGCAAATTTGGAATTTGCACACGGGAAAATGAAATGAAAATGCCACAAGTTCAAATAATGGCAAAAGAAGTGTTGACACTTGGCTGAGGTGGAAAAGTTTCCATATCACTAAAGAGAAGATGCCATAAAGGGAGATAAAAACCAGATTTTTTGTTTTTATTATTATTAAGTGATTGTGCATGTTCTCAGTCTCTCCATGACTCTGTTTGGCTGGCGCTCTTTTGATTATGTAATCTTGTTGCTCCCTTTCAGATTATTCCCATATCCACAGTACTTGACTTAAACACACAGTGATTCACATTGCCTTTTGCTGACTTTTGGAAATTTGCAAAACATTTCAATGAAAGCCCATTTTGCCGAATGACTACATGTAAATGTACTTACAGGCACTAAAGTCATCAGAACGAATTTCACTGTTCAAATACAATATCGAATTCATAATATTGATCAATTTGAAGGCAAAAAAATCCACATTCAGATGTTTAAGATCCCATGTTGTACACTATTGCACCCATGTCATCCCACAACATCTCAATGATATCATTTAAGCTCTCATCCAGAACACATTAATGAGTCAATCAGGTTAAGCTTTCTGTCTCCTATCAGTCATTTTTTGGGCCACTGATAACAAGGCTTGCCCTGTATGTAAAGCAAAAACAATATTTAGAAACACCGTCCCACAAAGCGGTTTCTTGTGTGTATTCGAGCCATCAATCACACTACAGATGGCCTTAATAGACATCCTACAGCAGATCTTTTTCCTTCACGGAACATAAGGAAACAGAGTAACACTTACTTGACAAAGCTGCCCACATGCGCCATCGACTCTTCGTAATTCTTCCCACCCACTTCTTGACAGTGTACCGCCACAAAATGCGGTTTGTGTGTGTGCACCGTCTTTAAAAGATGAGATAAGATGATAAGATGGACATTATGGCATTGTTCACACAGCAGGCCAAAACTAATTTACTTCAGATTTTTTTTAAATCGCGTATCTGCATTGCAAATTGCAAGTGACCAAACCAGATTTTTTTTAAATCGCGTATCTGCATTGCAAATTGCAAGTGACCAAACCCGATTTGTTTGCTCGGACTGTAGTCACATTTGCTTACACGTCCATATTGGACACAAGGGGTGCGTTCGCTAAATAGTGCGGGGCCGTCGAAAATGAGCTAGTTAGGTGGCTACCAACAAGGAGATTTCACCGTGGATTATATTTTACAAAAGGGCAATGTCCAGTCACGGTTCTGAACGTACTAGGTGCAGATGACAGCGCCACAAACTGTTTTTAAACAAAGAAAGGAGACGCTCCAGGCCCGGGTACTCTCCTCCCCTGACTACCATACCTTTCATTGTTAGTGTTCCTGTCGCAAAAATGTCTGACTTTAAGAAGCAGCGTGCACCGAATGAAGAATATATATATAAATAAAAGACATAGCCATTGTCATGATGCTGCAAGATCATATTTTACATCAAAGGCGTAACTAACTCTCGCCTGCTCCAACACAACAGCAGAAACTAATATTCAATACCAAATAAACATTCAGGGTAAGGCTGTGACAAAATACCTGTAAGACGGTGTAGTGTGATAAGAAAATCTAAAGTATCTGTACCATTCGTGTTGCACAACAACAATGACTTTGAAAATGCAAAGCTGTAGAAAGATAACGTGACATGCTGCAAACTACAATATTGAGTTGGGATTTCATACAATGAATATTTCATATCGTTCCAAGCTTAACTCAGGGGAATATTAAAGCCACAAATCAGACAGTCAAGACCTTTGAAAAGAATCAAGAAGAACGCTTTCCTTAAGGAGCAGGTCTGAGTAACTGTATATGAAGGAGGCAGGCAGAGGGAAGCGTCAGACTCTCGTGGATGGGATCATTTAGGCCACTGTGTGTGCAGTTTATTCTCTAGAAGTGAAACAATGCACCAGCGACAGCATTTACACGTATGGAAAACATCATCCCAGCTAGTGTGTGTATGTTTGTACTCCTGAGGCCCCAGGCACTTGGCTCTCTTTCTGTACAATAACCATCACACGCCATCCATCATCAACACCCCCCCCCCCCCCCCCCCCCCCCCCCCCCCCCCCCCCCCCCCACCCCCCCACACACACACCCACC
>JAOUQW010000038.1:17701714-17713696 GCA_028565825.1 Olivaichthys viedmensis | reverse complement strand
CTTGGCAGAGCTGAGGCTTGAACCCACAACCTTCTGATCAGTAGCCCAGTGCCCTAACCACTGAGCCACCACTGCCCTGTACATAAAGCTCGATAGATCGACCGACCGACGGACGGACGGACGGACAACGGAAAACGACTCCTTGTCCGATTTCCTTTTTGTCATAGAAAAATGCAACTCAGGAAATGACTCGCTGTCCAATATCTAATTTGACGTTTGATGTTGATAAACAAACAATAGCCTGTTATCCGATTTATTTTTTGACATTAAAAATGTAAAACAAACAATTAAAAAATACACCTTTAAGTGGTTGTTCTTTTGTGGTTCACTACATGCCCGGGAATGATTGCAGTGAACCCATTAGGACTAATCTGAGGAGCTGGCCTGTGATTTAGTTCATTCAAATGTCTTTTCCATGTGGTGTTTCTGTCATTTTTGTACACATGAATTGATGAATAAAATAAATAGAATTATTAGGCTAACTTTTTTTATCAGCACCTCCTCAAATGAACTGAGCCTATTTGTTCCACTAAATATAATAAAATATTGGCACGATCATATAGTATAACAGAAATACATTATCAAAAATCATATAGCCTACTTGTGACAGGTGGATGGATGCTATTAACTTCAAATTCTTGCCTGTAAATGTCCTCATAAATGGTCAGATTGTTTTTCACAGTCATTTTGGAATGCCCAACTATATAGGCTAATTTGATGTTTCCTACAATTCAGACCAGGGCAAGTATTGATCAAGCCTCTCAGAGTAGGCTAATTCTAAGCATGACGCAATTTTTGTCCTACTCTTAGACATAGCCTACGAGTAAAAGCGATTAATCGAGATGCATAATACATAAAGAGTGCTCAACTTCGCGAAAATTTAGGAGTGGTCGAGAGGTGTCCTAGGGAGTTAGGAGTTAACCTATATATTTCAAGAGAAACAGGACATATCGGACTAACTGTGCAAGCAAATATACTTCCACCTCCAGTTTTGCATCAGATATACGGCCCCTATCATAACCTCACTGATGACAAAATCTTCGTATGCTTCTTTCAGAATGAACCAGAAGATCACAAAAGAACAACCGCCTGAATGAGTATTTATTTATAATTATTTGTTTTCCATTTTTAATGTCAAAAAAATGAATCGGATAGCAGGCTTTTTCCAGGCACGTCATACATCATGTGACACTCCTAACTTTAGCGTCGTTATTAGAAACACGTGAAGGGGAGTTTGAGACGCTCCGTCGTCTTTTGAATCCGAGAAAATGACGAGAAATCTGAAAAATTTGACCAAAATTGTTTTCCTGCCTGTAATAGACTTTAAGAAAACATAAATATATTTCACCAACACGACATGGAAATGTTTTTATTTGCTTTCTAACCCTGCCTATAGGCTACAGTCTAAGTATGGTGAAGCTGCTATTAAAGTCCTTTTTTTTTTTTTACTAGCAATTTTAAACCTCTGTTCCTGGTATTTTCTTGGATTACTAAATATTCTTTTGTTTGTTTACAAATATATACAGGCAAAAATGCACATTGTTTATGCTTCCGAAAAAAAAATTTAAAGTCATTTTTCAGTCATTTTTCTTCATTTTTTTCAAAATATTTTGAGTATCGTGACAATATCGTGAATTGAATAGAATTGTGAACAAAGTGTATCGTTACACCCCTACTTAATAGCGATAAAAAAAAACCCCACTGTGGGTGAATAAATTCAAATTAATCTGAAACATTCATTAAATTGTGGGATAAAACTGCAATGTTGCCTCTTAAAGCCGCCAGAAAAAGGACTTTTGAAAAGAGAAGGAAACTTTGGCAGACAGTCACTACACGACTGAAGATTTTTGTGTAGAGAAGTGATTCCAGCCAGGGACTGTAATCAGGACGATTCTGTGAAGATCGCATTTGACCAATCAAAGCTCTGCACTATTTTTAGCTCCACTCACATGTCTTGGCAAGGCTCACATGGTACCTGGGCAAGAAGGGTAACCAAATTCAGCACTGATACTTGGCTACGGCACGGCTTGCATGGCAGTGGAAATAACGACAAAATGCAGGATCGTGGGTAATTTTCTGAGCCGTTCGATGGGAAAGCGCTATAGCATACTCACCGGGTATCTCTCTCGCCTCTCTGACCGAGATACACAGTGGTTTAGAGACTCAGTGTGTGGATGAAAAAAAACTTACCAAGATAATTTATCACAAGAGTGCAACTCCTATATGTATCCAGAGCCAAAAGTGCATCTTCATTTATTATCAACTGCACATGTGGACCATAAAGATCCAGTGTGTATGAGACACTGCAAGCCAGCCTCGTTCCTAATTACATTTCATCCTGTCCCTAAGTTTCTGTGCCCAAGCTGCATGGATAAGCTGAGCTGAGCCTGAGAGAGAAAGTGTGTGTTTATACGTCCAAGCATGCACTTGCAGCGAGATCATAGTTTAGAGATCTACCAGCCACCCGTGGTGTTCTCATCAACAGAGAAAGAGAGAAAGAAAACAGGAGAGAAAGAAAGACAAATTGAGAGATTTCCATGACGTTATGCCTGGCAAGAGCATGCAGGCCTTCCCCGATCTCTCTGATTAGTACACACACACACACACACACACATGTCATAAGACAAGTAATTAAATGGAACTGAATTTGTTTTACACAGTGTACAGTACATAGCCTACAGTATTTGCTCTTATGGAGGAAAAAGAGCATTAACATCTCATCACACAGCACTAGATTCTCCTAGCATGCCACACACACTGTCATGCTGTAGGACTCCTGCAGCACGCCCACCTGTAGCACTGGATGATTAAAGACACAAGGAACATTGCTTGTCGTGACACTTGTAAGCTTACCATTCATGGTTTACTTATGACATTTTGGCAGTGATTGTTCCAGCAATAGGAAATGTGGATGGTGACGTAACACCATAGCGCAGTTTGGGCCAGTACTGCCATCTAATAATAAGTTGTTGTTGTTTGCACACTTACACTTACAAATCTTGTCTTAGATGTTTGTTTTATGTCTTCTGCATTAGTGCGTCATTAGAAAAGAGCAAATTTGAGATTTCTAGATATTAATTTTCCAAAAATGTAAATGTTACAGAGAAGTCATTAAAGAAAGTAACATATTAAGTGCTAAACCACTTTTTAAATAAAAACATAACCAAGGCTGTCTGGGATTTTACCTGCAGAGACAGAAGCAAGTGAGAGTCAAAGTCTGCAGACGTACTGTGGCAAGTTCTCCAAGATTCTTGGAACAACCCACCGGCCGATTTCCTTATAAAACTGCACGGCAGTGTTCCTAAGAGAACTGATGCAGTTTTAAAGGCAAAGGCTGCATTTTTTGCCATTTGCACTATAGTTTTTTGTTTTTTTTATATGCATGAACTTTTAGATTTCATTATTTTTAAAAGCATTTTTAATTATTCAGTATGGATATGGATCATATTAGGCTGACTTACAAAACATGATGAACATGTGACTGTAAAACTGATGCTGTTGTTTCCAATTTCTGGGCAAATAGCTAATAAACCAGTCTGTCTTGTTTATTTCATGTCATTGATGTACAGTACGTGTCCAAAAGGCTAGTAATATCTATAAGCAGGTTGTGTTGTTCCGGTCTCATTCCTAAACTACCATTGTTTTTAAGTCAAGATACATTAAAACCTGGTAACCTGTATTCCTGTGTGTTTAGATGTATTATAATATGATGGTCTTGCATGAGTACCTGTAGGGCCCAAAGGTGACTTATGTGCTTTTTTGCAAACTGAAAAGGACATGTGCGAGCGTGTGTTGGGTCAGGAGCTGAATTGTGTGTTTATTTTCTCTCACTAGGGAAATTAAGTACGAGGCAGTTTTAGCTTACTCACACACTCTCTCTCACACACACACACACACACACACACACACACGCAGAGAGAGACAGATGGTGGCTGCGTGTGAAGACAACACCAAGCTACTTGATCCAAAGTAAACAAAAAGGGTTTCCATATTATCCAAGCTAGACTGACCGCACAACCACATTTGTTGTGATGAATATTGTCTCCATAATTGCACCCTTCTTAGTCTACCTCCCCCACTCGTCATTTGTTTACATATCTCCATGTGTGTTAGCTTAAAAATAGCTGTCATTTAGTGTCCCTTTCTGAAAATCTGATTCAACCACACATATACAGAGGGATAAGAGATAAGGTAAAACAGTAAATGTTTCTTTAAGGCTCCATTTATACCTGTTCTTTTCAAGTGTTTTGTATCTACTGTATTGTATCCTGATAAGGTTTTAACCACATGCATTTACACTTGTAGTCAAATGAGTCTCTGGTTAGCTGGACTGCAATCTGATCCCTGTATCTCTCGTAATATGCAAATCAGCTCATAACACTTGACTGCCAGCTCCCTGTGTTGTTTCCCCGTTTGCAATTGTTCTATGCAAAACATGATTTCATGATTGTTTTTTTTTTATATTTCTTTAAACTCAGAAGAAGGCGCCAACTTCAGCAGTTGATCTCTATAAGAAGCTGACTGTTTAATACAGCAGTGACCGGGGTTGCAGCTGTAGCAAACACTACTATAGTTCCTGGAGAGACGGATGAATTTACATTGACTAGAACGCCTCTTGATGTGGTTGAAGGGAAATACATTTACATTTACAGCATGTCGCAGACACTCTTATCCAGAGTGACTTTCAGAAGTGCTTTGTAGTGTCCATCAAAAACATATTTTCACGCTAGTACAAATAGGCCAGGATCTAGGGATACCGTAAAGCTATAATCCTGTTAGAGAGGAGTTAGCAAGAGAATTAGTACAGCAAAGGAAAGGAGTACAAGTCAGGTTTGTTTTTGTTTTTTGTGATTTAGTGCTCGCTTAAGTGTTTAGTGAAGAGGTGGGTCTTCAGACTCAGCTGTTCGGACAGCCAGGGGAAGTTCATTTCACCACCTGGGTGCCAGAACAGGGAAGAGTCTTGATGCATGTCTTACTTGGGTCTTGAGGGATGGCGGGTCGAGTAGAGCCGTGCTTGTGGCTCGAAGGGAAAGTGTTATAGTGCGGGAGTTGATCAGTGTTTTCAGGTAGGTGGGGGCTGGTCTGTTTTTTGGCTTTGTAGGCCACCATCAGTGTTTTAAATCTGATGCTGGCAGCTACAAGACGCCAGTGGAGGGAACGCAGCAATGGGGTGATGTGGGAGAACTTGGGGAGATTCAAGGCGTGCAGCTGCATTCTGGATCAGTTGCAGGGGCCTGATGGCACATAAAGGAAGACCTGCCAGGAGCATGTTGCAGTAGTCCAATCTCGAGATGACAAGGGACTAAACAAGCACCTGAGTGGCCTTTGTGGAGAGAAAAGGCCAGATCCTCCTGATGTCCTGAAATATTGTGATCTGGTCATCAGCACAGCGTCTGTGTTACTCTGTCTACAGCTTTGTGCAGCAAGACACACAGCAGGGGCTCGGCTCTGCAGGAGTGAAGCGAGTTCTCCTGACCTTGTCTCTGCTTCACAGCTGGATTAAACCATGTCTGTGAAAAAAGGTGTGAAAGCAGATTTACAGCCTGTCATATAACTCTATAGATCTGTTCTAATTGTGTCAGAAAAACTGTTTCTGGACACCTCTGTCTGTCCCACTTATTATCTCATTCATTGGCCATTTTATCAGGTTCACCTACCATATATAAGTCACTTTGTAGGATCTGCTTTCACACCTTTTTTCACAGACATGGTTTAATCCAGCTGTGAAGCAGAGAAAAGGTCAGGAGAACTCACTTCACTCCTGCAGAGCTCCTGCTGTTTGTCTCAGCGTCCTCATCAACGCTGGAGTAAGACCAACGCTGTGCTGATGACCAGATCACAATATTTCAATGATACATATTCATTGTATGTTGTCTATAGATGAGGGGTCAACGGTCAAATGACACGCACTGTGAGCTACAGTCTTCCACTGGTGAATGCAGTAGTATGCTGTGTGCAATGAGTTTCAGAGTCATCGGCTGACACAGGTTTTAACCAGCGAAAAGCGTTTTGCTTGAATTTACATTTCCCAATATCGATGTGTCTCTATGCATGCTAGCTCATCAGCAGGCAGCTAGCGTCAGCCTCAGTTTAACGCACACCCCTGTCTCGTGCCAGTGATCCCGTATTATCCAGCACGTGTGACGTTATGTCAAATGTTTTCAAAACAGAATCAATTGTATATTAAAAAATATATACAAAACCACATTAGATTAAGAATGTAAAAGAGTTACTTTAATTCATAAAATGTAATTTGAGACAAATTAAGACTTTTTAGGGACTCACAGACACTTTTCAATTTTCCTTCATATTTACAAGAGCTGTTAAATTAAAACCTTTTTTAGAAAATGACCTGAAGATAATCTCTGTATTTAAATAGTATAAATGATTTTTAATGTTCATTAGAGAAGTGAGTTCACACTATGCGTTTTATTTCCTTAATTGTCAGTGCATATTTTACATGAAATCTTATGGGAAGCAGACACCAGGCAGTCAGAATGCAGCCGGTTTAATAAAAAAAAATTTTTAAATGCAGCATTAAGCGTTATTTTGTTATTTCATATTTTCAGAAATCCACTGAGTGGTGTCAAGCGCTTATTAAATCACCCAACCAATCAGGTCACAGCTCAGGGAGCGAGTGAAAACAACCAAGATGGAGGGTAGCGTGCCGGTGGAAAAATTTATCTTATTGGCGAGTGAAAATAAAGAGCTTTACGATATGTTAAATCGGAGATATTTCAATGCTGAACACACGCACCATATTTAGGGTCATATTTCAGCTCCTCCATCACCATCTGGTACACTGCTGCCACTGCCAAGGATAAGGGCAGACTGCAGCGTATCATTCGATCTGCTGAGAGAGTGATTGGCTGCAATCTGCCCCCCCTCCAGGACCTGCACGTCTCCAGGACCCTGAGACGAGCAGGTAAGATTGTGGCCGATCCCTCCCACCCTGGACACAAACTTTTTGAGACACTCCCCTCATGGCAGGAGGCTGCGGTCCATCAGGACCAAAACCTCACACCACAAGAACAGTTTCTTCCTGACTGCAGCTGGCCTCATCAACAACACCAGGGACCCCCACTGACACGGACTCTCACCCCCCCATGGACACGACACGTTACATTAACGGAAAGCCTCCACATCTGTCTCAACGCGATACATTAACGCACATCTTTTGGATTATTATCTCTGTACACTGCACAACATTTGCACATTCTTTGGTTAATATTTTGCACGTCCTGCACAATCTGTACAGCGCCTTCATTCTTTAATTTCATTTCATCTTAAAAACAGATATACTGTACATAATGTTTTATTGTACATTTTATTTTTGCTTTTACGGTACTTGCTTTTTATTATTTATTTTCCCTTCCATGTTTATTGTTATGCACCAATATACCAAGGCAAATTCCTTGTATGTGAAAACCTACTTGGCAATAAACCTGATTCTGATTCTGAGTCTTATGTTGAGAAGTAAATCTAAGGTAGCTAAGGTAGCAAGTTAGTCGGTAGATAATCAGATACAAGGCAGAACTCAGTGGTAACAACGTTATTATGGTTACAATGTGCGAGTAGTAGCACTTTTTCTGTACAAACAAGCCTAGTGTGAACACAGCCCTAGTAAATATTTTTAGTAAATATTTTAAATAGGCCATTTTGCCTGTCACACTCACACAATTCTTCAGCAACGAACTTCCCCCCAGCAGGCAATGGAAAAAGCTGTGGTTTCTTGCTACCAGATCAAAGGCGGTGAGTGTGTGCATGTGTAAAAGAGAGAGAGAGAGCGAGAGAGAGAGAAAACCTGCAAAGTGCACGCAGTACTCGTACTCATGTCTGAAAAATGGATCTGAGGCAGCTATCTGTGAGATCTGACATTAGACACGCTTATGGCTAAGTACCGATGCAGAGAGCGACTATGTTGTGCTGAACACAGCCTGACCCTCAATAGTCTTGCTTTCTTCCACACACTTGAGCTCTTCCTCTCAGCCCACCGCTACAAAGAACCCCTTGAGGTTAGTGCTGTGATGTGTGATGTCATAAGTGTGAACGGTGGAAACTTGCATCACAGCCAGAGAGAAATTTGAACTTGACTGGGAATAGCTCAGGCTACCAGACTGCAACTCATGGCCTCGTTCCATTCCTCTCTTTAGTGGCCTACAGGTGCTCGGCTCCTTATAAGACATGTGAAAGAGGAGCGTGGACGCTTACCTGATAGAACTCCCGCAGCCATGTCTTCTGAAGGTTTTCAGGCTGGAAGGAGATAAGAAAAAGCAAACAGTGAGACAATTTAAAACTATTAATGTCAAACACAAAGCAGTTTCAAAGCAGTGCTGCTTCTGATCTGGAACAATGTATACGACACACTGCAGTTCCTTTAGGTCAAGTACAAACATGCAGAAGCCCACACGTCTATCAAGGTAGTAGTGCTGCATTTCAAGAACATAAAGTGTCATTGGTTTAGTCATACGAGACAAACTTTGGCAAGTGACGCCTGTAAAATTATGGCCACTGTGAACATACTACCAGAACTTTGTGGAGAGATCTCTGCTCATTACTGATACCTGCCAGAGATAAGGTAAACCTAGGAGTATGTGCAAGTGTGTAAAACTACACATCATCACTACTGCACCTTCACTCACGATCTGCTGTATACAAATGTCCTGTTTCTCTGAAAACGTAAAGTATTACACTGCATTTCTCACTATTCATTTTCTATATGGTTTACATATTTGAGTTTTCATATTATTTAGTTTTTATATTTTCATTTTTATCTATTTGGTTTAGTAATGATTCAGAATGACATTCATATTGGGTGCATTGTCTAATGTGTATGAATGTGTGCATGTCTAAACACTGTACTGTTGTTCAAAGCCAATATTCTCAAAAAAATATCCTCTTAAGGCTGAAAGTAACTGCTAACTAGCCGAATTAGGAAAAAAAATAAAAATAATAAAAATAATAATAATAAATCACAATAGGAAAATTGCAGTCAATGTTAATGTGTTTGAAAGATTTAAATGACAATGAGTTTTTAAAAATGATCTTGAGGGCATTGACAGGGATGCAGTCACGAAACACTACCAGAGATCAAGGTTTTAACAACTCAGCCACAGGAAAAAAGTACTTTTGAACATCTTAGTCATCTGCGAGTCGTGTTTTACATCAAACAAAAAACGTCCTCCTCACACCTCACATCGTCCAAAAATCTATTCAGTTTCCTGGGTACTCTAGGGCAGGGGTCTCAAACTCAGGTCCTAGAAGGCCACAGCACTGCAGAGATTTGGCGCCGTAGCCGCCCCACAACACTGTTCATTTTACACCAGGAAGCTCGCGTGCGTCAAGTACACGAAGGCGTGGCGCATTCATTTCTGTTTTCACTGACGGGTTTAGTAAATATAACGTGCAAATATCTGTACTGACCGTCAGATCATTATAAACATTTTCACTCCTACACTGCGTGGCAGTTAGAAGTTTTGAATTTTACTGAACATTAGAAAATATTGGTGGCGGTTACAAACAGAAATAACTGTGGGAGCGGGCGAGATTGGTCAGAATTTCTGCAGGAGCGGGATTTAAAAAATATTTAAAAAACAGTCCCGTGCACACATCTACTCTACAGTGCTGTGGCCCTCCAGGACTGGAGTCTGACACATGCTCTAGGGTATAGTGTGATAATTAAGAAGGCTGTTTGAATTGATATTCATTAAATGTAAATCAAATTACATACTATTCTCTAATTAATTTACAATGTGCCACACATGTAGACCAGTAAGGCATTTAGATTTTTTTTTTATATAAAATCTTTTTTTTTTTTAATGGGCCAATGTGAACTGTGAATTTATACGAGTTTACTACACAGATCACTACACTCTTGATGAAAAGAATTGTTTAAAGGGTTCTTCGGTTTGTCCCTCTGTAGGACTCCACAACAGAGCTTTTTCCCTTTCAGAAAAGGTTCCAGGTTGAACCCCTTTAGGAAGCTAGAACCATTAATCAAAAGAACCCTGAGGAACCCTTTTTTCTAAGTGTACCGTATCTGCCAATCCCTGCCCAATTTAACTCATGAAACACAGTAATCCGTAGCAAAGGGGAGCGCGATAGTCTCATTCACCTCCAGTTAAGTGAGTCTTAAAAATAGCACAAAATCTGTTTCTTCACTCAGTTTAAGACTCTGGTCTGATCCAGAAATCTATTCCCAGGAGCAAGAGAGCTGCATTCTGAGTAGTAAATACAGGGAAAGGGGGAAAGAGTAGTAGACGAGAAGATAACACCAGTTCCCATGGGTGCCTGTGCAAATTTGTGTCTCACACACACACACACACACACACACACCCTGAAGACTACACAGCTATATAAGGACATGAAAACTGAACCTTGTTATTAGTCAAGGTCAGAGAGAGAGAGTGAGAGTTAAAATTGGATACACTAAATATGGATAGTAAGACAGAGCAGACACAAATGGCATTGGTGTTCCACCTGTACTTTGTGTGTGTCTGGTTTGTGTGTGTGCGTGTCTCTTTTCCAGGGAGAAAAGAAACTGTACTCAACAAACTGCCTGAAGCAAAATCATTAATGTTGCGAAGCTGATTATTTTGAGGACTGTCCCCGGCACAGCGAATGTGTGTTTTAAAATTACAGAGGAGAACAAGCCGAGCCCTGTCCAAAGTTTTCCAAACACTGGACTAGCACATGGCCGCCCACTCACTCGAAAATCCCCAAAGCTACAGGAACGTTTTATGATTCTTTCCAAGACGTAGGCCTCAAACTGGATCTTGTCTGTGCTTACCAGCCCACAGGGTTTTCAAATAAAATATACACACATTGCGTAATACACTCAGCACTTTAAAGCAGATGAGCTTTTAGAGAATCTTAAATATTGCAACACTGATATGCAGCTTTTTTCTCTGTTTGATGTTTACAGTCGAGATGTGCATCATGAGTTTGCGATGTCCTCTACACTTCCAAAACTGAAAACCTAAAGAGACATATGCTTTGAAGGTCTAATTCGACAGTGTTTGGATTTGGATGTCTGTACTTTGTCCTTTTCGGACATTTTGAGAGTCAATTTGCGAGAACTCCCCAGACTGCCACTTTAGCATCTGCACTGTGCAAAAATGTGCAAATGATGACAACGTGCAAATGAAACATTTTTAATAACGTTCGCAACAAACTCCCATTAGAGCTGCATGCTAATTTGCTTTTGTAACAGCTTCGTAGATCAGCTCCCAAGATCATTGCCTTATGCTCACTACCGTAAGTAAATGAAGCCTGAATGATTTCTGCCTGCATTTAGAGCTTTGTCTGTTTAACATCTGCATTATTGCTTCAACTGGGCCATTAACTTTAACAAGGAACTTCCCAAACAATAAACTCACAACAAACTAAATAGATACATTTCATCCCACATGTGGATAGTTGCACCTTATGAGCATTTTGAATAATAAACTATTTCTAGTTCCACAAAAAAATTCATGTTTTTCTCCATTTCTTATAAAAAGTGGCCATTTTTGCACTGTGACCAGTCTGCTTACTAAAATTAATTCCCACAAAAGGTTTGTAATCATAAAAAAAAAAAATGAAAAAAAAGAACGTATTACAGGAACAGATACTGCAGAATTGTTTTGTATTATGTGCGATGCTTAAGACAAAAATATTCAAGATCAATTGATTTGATCACAGCACAAATCACTATTGACAGAAAAGTAACAGTGGGGAAAAGTAACTACAGTGGGGTCCAAAAGTCCAAAATTCTGAGACCACAATGAAAATCCACCACCATGTTTCACTGTTGTTTTGATACACTGTGGTATCAATCTCTCTTCTGTTTGTCTCGTTACATAAACGTTTCTGTTACTGCCATAAATCTCAAACTTGGATTCATCAGTAAATAGGGCTTGACAATACTTTTGCTGATTGGAGTCTCGCGTTCTTTATTCAGCACATTCTGTATCTGTGATGAAGTTGCTGTTCTCTCTCTCA
>JAOUQW010000038.1:17653899-17670182 GCA_028565825.1 Olivaichthys viedmensis | reverse complement strand
ACAGCAGCACGCTATACAGTACTACATAAAGTGCAAATACACGACAGTGAGGACGAGTGCAAATATACACAGAACAATAAATACACAGTAATGTGTATCAGAGCAGGGAAATATGGACCTGCCTAATATGGCACTGGTATACGATCCTGGTACACTACCCCTGCTATGGATCCTCTTGCTTGGAACCATTTGCGTGTACAATTCACCTTCCTGCTGAAGTGAATCATCTCATCTCACCTCAGACTTACCAAGAACTGTTGCCGTGATTATAAAATGTTGCAGTCCACCTACACCCATGTTATGCTATGCTCATATTGAGATTCTTACTTGCAATATTCTTATCACCAACACCCTGTATAATTTCAACGAAATCAGTACTGTCGGTTTTTCCTGTTACACACTGCAATTTACCACTCCCCTTCCAGTTAATTTCTGAGTCATCCACCTTCTATTTTCTTTACTTTTCACATGACCGTGCTTTAGTGTGACTTACACCTCTTACATTTGAACTCACTGAGCTGGTCTCTCTCATTCTCTCTTGCTCGCATATAGTCCGGCTCAAAGTCTCTTCCTTATGCTGGTTCAATGTGTTTTTCCGTGTCACGGTTGTCTTTGGCTTGTTCTTTAGAAGGGTCTAGACCCAGATTTTTGTAAAGCTGCTTTGTGATTCAATTCAATTCAACCCTCCAGGACCGGTGTGGGGCACTACTGCTGTAGAACAACCTTTTACAATACCTTTGCACATTTAAAGAAAAGATTAAATGGTTTGCTCGTAATTAATTGCTGATTGATATTTAATCAGTTGGTCAGGTATATTGCATATTTTTTTCCATTTTATAGCACTCCTAAAAATGTACTGTATTATGCAAAGTGACGTAGTCCACTGAGATTATGAACGATGGAAGCTTAAAATGCTTGATTTGTTGACATGCTTCTTCAATTACACAGTTTAAACAGCAGGTTGATTAAATGCTTCTGATGGGGTTGTGTGGCTCGATCATTTTGATTTGGCTACCTGGTGAGCGTGCTGTATTCGGTCTCCATGGAGAGACTGCAGGGCTGTGCACTCCCACTACTGTCTCACAGGTTTTGATGTGCAGTCTGTGCTTTGTTCTGCTCTGTTGCCCAAATCAAAGAAGCACAGACCAGCTGGAGCAGATGTGTGCGAGTGTGTGCACGCTCACATGGACCCAAAATACAGCTAAAGCCCCCAGATTCACTCTACACTGATATAGTACAGTTTAGGAATTAATACTGACTGCCTTGGTAATAAGTCAATAAATCCCACATTAACTCAGCTAACAATTACCCTTTAAAACATCATTGATATTATAAATGACATTTAACTCTGACTGTGTGCGCCTGTGTACATGAGAGAACTTCTGGAATCATTTGTAAAAGCAGGAGTGTCGAAGCTAGACGGATGGTAACGGCTAATGTTGACTTCGGGTGTGGTGGATCTGATTTTCCACAAGATTTTCTGCCCTTTGGGAGCTGCATTTCATCCCCACCTTTGAAAATCTCCCCAAACCCGAGCCAAGACAGCACATACTGGGTTCATGCCAGTCTGGTTTGTACTCACAAAGTCTAGATGGAAAAGCTCAACCAGGATCACAGTGATTGTAGTCACTATCCACGAAGGGAAAACAAGCAAAAACATCTTTTTTGAAATCTAATTTTTTTTGAAAATTGCAGTCAGTTTATGTACATTGCCATTAAAATGTGTTTTAAATTGTCATACAAGGATAGATTCCATATATGTGGGTCAAAGACCAAAAGGGTTTTCAAAACTGGGAAAAAAACAAAACAAAAGAAAACGAAAAAGTTATATTCATAAAAATATGCCACAGAGTAATTTGTGTACCCCCTTTATTTCTTAACTTTATATAACTTTACTTCTTCATTAATATGTACATTTCGTAACAATGACAAATAAAGCTGACTTGACGCAAGCTGATTTTGGTCTTCATTTTTTAAGGTATTTACTGATCTCGCACATCTAATAAGCAGAACTGATGCAGCAGCATGTTTCCAGCAATGAGCTGTGAAAAGGGGCATGTGGATGCTGACTTCTCTCCATTCCCAATGAAAAGATGATCAGTTTCTGTAGCCACGCATGTGCTGAGCTCACATCTGTGGAAAGAAATGGAAATCTTCCCATCCCGTTGGCCTTTCCCCATCAACCACATAATAACAACATACTATGTGTCATAACCATCAAACACAGATATTTAACAACTGGAAAAATACAGTGTGATTAATTAGTATAACTGCTGGATTCAGGAAGTAATAGAGCAATTGCTATCTACACGTTTCACTTTAATGTAAAGCATTTGGGCTTATGTCGTTGAAAAAGACCACAGAGTAACCATCGACTGCTTTGTGTGTTAAGTTTCTTTTGGCTGAAGTGATAGACCTGCATACTGACACATAGGAATCGTGCCAACACCAACATGTGCCAACTGGAAAGGAGAGATGGAGAAAATGTATTAAAATAAGAAAGCAAAGAGGGCTAAGATGAGGAGACATCTTCAAATAAAGGCCACATTTCTCTATTGAAGACAACACAATGAAAAAGGGGGTTGATACTAATCTTGGACTGACCTTTCCAAGAGATGCAGGAAAATGTAAGCACAATGAAAGGCAGAAATATAACAAGTTGTGGTGAAATACACATGTCGGTCTGTATGTGCGCTAGCTGACAAAAGGAGACTTTAAAAATGCAGTTCAGATCAACGTCCCAAAGGGACTCCCATCCCCCCAAAGAGCTGAAGCAACACTCTGGGGAAGAAGGGGGCTGGGAAGCTCGTTCTCCCTCTCTCTGGCTCTTTTAACATACTGACAGATGTCGTGTGTGGCCTAGGGGCCGGTTTATACTTGCTGCATGGCTACGTGTACGCGTGCGGACGCTGCAGCTACGCGAGCGTCATTGAACAGTACTCACTTCCGTAACGTACGTACATCTGGAGGATTAAAAACTGTCTACTAGGGGGCAGGTCAGAGCCGAAACATCACCAGCACCGGAATATCTTCCTGATTTTGCACAAGGAAGTAAACAGTGCAGATGGCGGGAGTTGAGAAGGTTATTATAATGTGTATGTTGAGAAAACGGGAGAAACAGGCAGCAGGCCTACACCAAACAGAAAATGAAGCACTTGGTACTTCTCCTCCTGCATTGCACAAAACGTACACAGACTCATCTCAACCACAGGACAATGCAGCAAGCAACAAGGAGCCTAGCCATTTCCTGGGCTGAAACTGAACGTGCATGATCCTGAGTGAGTGGTTTTAGAAAGGCCCAATGGAGGACTGGCTCTGCCAAAATGAAAAATAGATAAAATAATGCATCAATAAATAAATTAATGAATCAATCATTAAGTCAGACTAGATCGATTGTACATGCCTTGCACGGATACAACACCGGTTGTTTTGAATGCGTAACGGCTGGACATCAGCAAACATGCAGCCAGAGACCTGAGAGAGTTGGCTGACCTGGCTGAAAATGCTGACACAGAGGTTGACCCTGTAGTAGTTAGCAATGTGGAAGAAGTGGCCCATCACCAAAATCTTAAACTATGAAATTCACATCACATCTGTGCCAAAAGCTTCCTGCTCTCCACGTGATAAATGCTTCCTGTTAGAAACACAAGTTATTTGAAATCATATCCCGAATACACTGTTGACATTTTACAGTTTTACCAGATAACCAACATACAAAAAATTATATATAAAAGAATAAATTCAGAAATACCTACACTTATTTTTGGCAGATTAATTCCTTCATATTTACCCAATCTGCCGGTTTGAGCCACTTTCTAGACCACGCGGGGTGGGTTTGAGGTAATGGCAGTGGGGGATGGGACGCCCTCCAAAGACACAATTGGGCCACTGTCATTGTTCCCCCAGCTGTCTCAGAGGCATCACTCATGGCTTCTGTCACCAGAGCTGAGGTGACACCCCTCTCACACACACACACACACACACACACACACACACACACACACACACACACACACACACACACACACACACACACACACATATATTTCACCTCTTCCCTTTGTGCGACACTGAGACACCTCCCTGGCCAACACCCATGAGTATGAAACCATTTCCCCCAGGGTGCAACTTAAAGCTTTTCCACCAGACAGTGTGGTACGGTAACCAATCCGTTATCCCGCACTTGCCATTATTTCCATTTCCAAGTGACCCATACCTGTGCTGAAAATATTTGGTTCCTCTAGCCTCTGGCCAGGGTCGCAAGAGTACAAAACACGGACAGTGTGATAAAACTATACCGTGCCATGACATACCGCACTGTCCAGAGGAAAAGCACTAAAATAAACTTATAAAATAAATCAGTCACTGAATCACTGCACTCTGGAAACAACATTCTGGTAAATGTGCATGTTTATGGATGATAACATGTACGCAAACCATCTAAAGGGAATTATTACTATAATGCTAATTTCTCTTTCTAATATATTCAATTGAAGGCAAATGATATACCATACATTCATTCATTCATCTTCAGTAACCACTTTATCCAGGCCATGGTTGGGGTGGATCCGGATCTCGAGAACACTGGATGCAAGGCTGGGATACACCCTGGACGGGATGCCAATTATAGGAAATATCTAATTAACGTATTGAATATTCTTTAAGCTCATATGCATTGAGAAGAAAGTGATCAATAGTGCATCAGGCCCAAGGCAGGAAGTGTGGCCTCACACGCACTGCATTCTGAAGGCAAGCTCGATAAAGATCCAATGATCCAAACAGCCAGATCGATATGCCAAATCAGCAAAGTGAGCTTGGCAGCCTTGATGCTCTGCCAGACCACAGCTGATTTTACTGATTTACTCGAGTAATATGGAGGGCAGCCATTTCCTGTGCACCGTAAAACAGCAGATATATAGATAAAAGCATCAAGGATTGTTGGTCTACTGAGTTTATAGTATTGTACTTCACTGATGTCTACAGATATGCAAGAGTATAACAACCATAAAATGCTTACGTACACACACGACCAAAAAACAAAACAAAACAAAACACAGTAAATGTACACACCAGGAAGACCCCATCCTGAACTGGTATAACCACTCTTCAGTAGCTCACAGTCTCATCTGTGTAAGTAGATCATGATGGTGCTGGTTTTAGGCTCAAAGCTCTGAAATCATTTCATTAAGCAAGCAGCCCTCTCACCAAGCACTTGACATGTAATCAGGGCTTTTAAGTGTGCGTACAAGTTTCTCAGGTCTAAATAAAACACAAGCTGCTATTCTGTTTTACTCTGCATTTCATATCGTAATGGGGAGTTTGGTGGAGTTAGGGGCTCAACCAGGACTGCCCTTTATAATGCATAATTACAACTGCTGCATGTATGTGGGAGTTCAGTCAGTAATTGGTTAGCGCCAGCTATTCTCACCTTAGTGGCAGTGGCCCACAGACACACACGCTAAAGGATAATATGGGACAATTCCCTTTTGAAAAGTATAAAGTGGAAAAAGACAAAAAGAACCTAGCTAGAAAAAGCATAGTATTGGTGACAATGGCAGCTCAGTGGTTCAAGGTTCTGCACTAGTGACAGGAACGTCTGCCAGAGAACTACTGTTAGGCCCCATAACCCTCAACTGCTCAGCTCTGTACTTGGACTGTATTCTGCCTCACTTGTTTTTGAATAAAAACATTTACCAAATGTAAAAATGTAAATGTATTGCCCATAATATATCCAACTGAGTGTTAATTCAATTTCTAAAATGAATAACAGGTGGTTATCAAAAGTCGATAACAGCTCTCCAGTGGTATTAGAGAAAAAGAAAAAAAAGGGTTCAAGGGTTCTTCTTAGAAGAGTGTTTTATCTTCGATAAGGGGTTCCCAAGTAGAGTTTTAAAGCAGAAGGGGTAATCTACTATATGCGACATGTAAACCAGTTTACCTTTTTAAACCAGCTGTGTGCGGTGGTTACATGCGCATCAAGGCAAGGTGCAAGGCAATTTTATGCCTCTAGAAGCCTCTCCCTCTCTCTCCCTTCCTCCCTCCTCCACCACCACGCCCATCTCAAAGATGCCCTATATAAAATCAACATGGCGGAAATCAGTCATGGTGACAAGAAACTTCAATCCATGTGGAAGTCTGTAGGCAGCAAGAAAGGATGTGTGCAGACGGTGCTTCTCAGACTGTCTTCATGTGCAGTTTTGAGGGCTAACTTGTGATGTATATACACATGTGGCTGTGTGCCAGCCCCGGTGCCAGGAAGTGTACATGGAGCCAAGGGGTCTGAGCGGCTGTTTGTCTAGCAGTGGGTGTTTATGCATCAACAATAGGAAGGTGCGCTCACAGGAAGCAGAGCAGCACCTGTGGGAGAAAGAGAACAGGCTTGGGAGAGGAACATTAAGCTTGATTTAATCTGTGCTTCCTCCCTTGCCGATACAACAGATGGCCCAGGGCCTTGACAGGGAGATGGGGATCAGAGCGCTGACTCTCGGTGTCAAGTTTCACTCATCCTCGCTCAGGGGAGGAAAGGGAATCTCAAATGCAGGGGCTTATGCAATCCACATTGCTGGCGGTTGCCAATCCTGGAGGCACCAGAATTTCAAACCAGTATTTCTACTTTGAGTTAGTGGCAGTGTAAGCAGTGTACTCACAACTTTGATACTTGCCAACACAAACCACATGTGGAAGGAAAAACAAACAAAAAACTAATAAATAAAAACACCACAGAATTGGTCTTTCAGAGTCAGCAAACCGGTTTAACATCTAGGTCCAACGTAGACGACAAAACACTCGAGTGGGTCAAAAAATTAGGACATTTCAGCATTTCAGAAAAAAACAGCGCTTGCAGCTTAGTGGCTGACCACGCAACCTGCAAGAATAGCTCTGAAAATGTTACAAAAGTGCATTCCTCATTCCTCTTGGCTTAACCATAGAGGTGGGGTGGGAAGGAAAGTTGTTTACAGAACTTAATTACATCAAGCGAGGCGTTAGATTTACAACCTACACACAGAAGTATGAAAGACTATAATTTAAGTTTGTTATAAGATGAAAGTATCATCAGTTCAGACTCAATTATGCCTAAAATCACATAACACAACTGTTCAATGGTTCACACTGAGTGTCCGTCACAATACCGGCGCTTTTGTTTTTAAACTATATCTTTTGCAAAAAAAAGCTTTGACGAAGAAGTTAAACCCACCATTAGGTTCTCACGCTTTTGCTCTCTCATTATCTTGGTCTCATGTACTGAAATGCTTTAAGGCTAAATTTGCCCAAAGAAAGCCATGCAACCAGATGTTTAAGGCCCCCTTAAGAGACCAAGGCAGAGGACACTATTTTAAGTCTGTTCAGTTTTTCCCCCTCTTCAGAAGAAATGACAAACCGGGTCTAGATAACTCAACAACCCCACAGTCGGATACTACAACGCAAATAAAGTGTACATATCGGACATAAGACTTATGGAAAAATAATTCTGCTGTAGATGTTCTAGGGCTTAAAGAGGTAAAATGACTAGGACGAAGATATCACCACCAATATCTGGTGAAAAATGTACAAACTAGTGATGAAACGATATCACAAAGATCTGATGGAGGGGCCAACGAACATCCGAGTCGCTCACTATTATTCGAGCCAGTGTATTGACTAAAAGTCAGTTGAGATAAAATAAACTTTGCTTTCCAACCTGGAAAAGAACAAGTCGGCAAGCAAGAGTATTGTTTGTATATTTTATTTTATGTACACCATGTAAAAAAATTCCACTGATCAGAGGACAGTGGCCGAGTGTCTTTGCGCTGGCACTCGCACAACTGTCCTCCTTCAAAAACCATTTCAGGAAGAAGACGGAAAAAAAGTGAACCATAAAAAAAGATGAGAACCTACCATTGAACTGAAGTGGTGAGAGGCTTTGCGCTTAGCAGTAAGCTTAAAATATACCTCCGCTTGGGTTTGGCTCCCTTCCCCCACTTTTCCTCCCTTGTTTCCATGCTTGCCCCCTCACTCCACAGAAGTGGTGCTTTAAATTCTCAAGGCCCTAAAAGGTCAATTGCTGACTAGAAAGACTCTTTTTCCTCCACCTGCAGTTTAAAAAGAAAAAACAACTCAACAAACCTGCAGCGTACCAGCGTTTCAATTCTGCTTGGTGCTCCAAGCACACTGGTGTGGAATTCAAAGTACCGTTTCAGCATGGTTTTTTGTTTTTTAAAGCTTTAATAAAGATGTGATGCATAGGAGTTTACACTTCTGTCCATTTCTCCAGTGGAAAATTTCATGAAGAGGGAGACTGTGGTGGAAAGGAGAACAATTGTAGGTTTACAAATCAGACTAAACGCAATAATACAGTGTACACAAGTAGTTCCTGAAAGCGTCTTGTTTTCTCGTCCATGTCCAAACCTGATTGGAAATAAGTCACTTTCAAGGCGCCGGGTGTGATGGTCAGAACCAGAGGGCTGCAAAGAGCTAGCCCGTCATTCACAGCCGCAAACTCTAAATTAGTGTTCGTTGTACGAGTGTCCAGCAGGCCACTGAAGGTACAGATAAAGTGCTTTTCTTTACATGACACATTAAATAATTAAAGCAAGTACATATGAAACTCTGTGGATCTCAAACAACCCATGACACAGTTCCAAAAGCCCTCAGACCAAGAGCATCAAAACAAGACAATAAAAAAAATAAAAATAAACGGGAAAAAACGGAAAATGTTACATTTCATCAGGGGGACAGGGACCATTTGGAGAAATTCGTCCCTCTGGTGAAAATATATCAATGACGACATACTGCATGTTTTAAGACCTACAAAGCGATCTCTAGATGCAGAGCATACACAAAAAAACTAAACAAAAAAAAGTGTTTCACATTTTCAGCTTTGAAAGAAAAAGGAAAGAGACCTTAGAGTAAGACATGGTATTTAGCATCATACAGATGTCCGTCAGGTCTTTTCCTGCCTAAGTGGACTAGAGCAGGCTGGCTGATAGTCTCCATGATGGATTCATTAGCTATAGTAACTCCGCTGACAGGCAGGAGCGCTTCACTCACAGAAAACAGCAGCAGTGGGATCGATCGTATGAGACTGTAGCGAGGTTGCCTGTGCTTCACCGGCAATAAATACATTCGGATTTAGTGTTGAGCTACTCATTTTACTAAAAAGTCCTAAAAAAATGATGATAGAAAGACAGGTGGAGAAGAAGAGTTCTTTTCTTGTGTGTTTCCCACATGTTCTTGCCTGCTTGCTCGCTCAAGCCCAGACTGCTCCTCGCATGGTAGCCATTTTCTTCTTCCAGGCAGGTGAGAAAAAAAAAACAAAAAAAAAAAAACACCTTCCCTCGTGAGATCTGTAGCAAGCGCTCTCCGTCCTGAGGGGGAATGACAGGAGGGGAGCACGGTGTCCTGAATCCAGCCAGGGTCCAGCCTTCCTCTCCTTCTCCTGAGACACAACATATACCTAACATCAGTCAACAAACACTCTCTGGCATATCGTTGCTGTCCAATGAAAAACATGTACTCCACTTTTTGCGTTTTTGTGAATGTGGAATGGAATGTGTGAAAAAACCTCCATCTACTCCACAGCACTTAACATCTAAATGACCAATGTAAAGCTGATAAACCACACCGTCAATTTCGGATTCATTGTGTATGATTAATGATATGCAAAAGTGTTTTTTCATGTTCCTGAAAAATTGGAATTTTGGAATTTTGAATTTTTACACGTTTTTCATTGGACAGCAACGATATGCATAATGCCTTTTGGGACTGTGGGTGTCAACAGTAGCAAAAGGCAAAATGAGTACAATGACGTTAAAAAAAATGATTGGCTTGGAAAGTACACATGGAAAAATGTAACTCAATGCATAAAACCAGAGTTTAATTCAGCAATATTCTATAGGCAGTTAAGGTAATAAACTATATAACCATTGCAAAATAGTTTAAAAGTGATGGAAACTTATATTTATAATAATGTCCGTGCACTTTATTTGACTGCATGTATTGCTGCCATAATGGATGGTTTATCTATTATGACAAGGTAACCTGGGTCTACGATTTTAGCTTCTAAAAACCCTACCATATATGGACATTAATTCAGGCCAATAACAATGTTGATTGTAGCCTAACTCCATTTCACAGACTTGTCCAGCTTTTCCACTTTGAAGTTGGGAAACAAAAAATGAACACCATCAGCACATTGTGAATTTTAGAGAGAAAAGAAAATGTAGCCTCAATGATATCCGACTAGACAGCTAAAAAAAATACATACTTCCCACTCGCACGCCCTCTCTTTCAGACAAAACATATATGGCACCCAACTAAAAACGTCTGGAGGAAAAGCGGTACACACCAAAAGTTACAATGGAAACAGTCAGTCACTGAGTCAATATTTAACATCAGCAAGATAAGGATTTCAATAAACAATGACATGACTCCAGGAATATAGCAGTCCTATGAACTTAACATTCAAGATATAAAACATTTCTATGGCACATAAACGTAATGGTATTACTATGCTAGAAAACGTACAAATGTAATAATGTCATAGTACAACAAAAAACGTTGCATGGCACCGCAACGCCTCTCTCTGCTCTCCCCAAGTGGGAGTTTCTATGATGCTTTAATTTTTTTTGGTTATGGCTGTTAAGAAAATCAGTAAACAATATTGAAGCATACCAAACATGTCTATGAGAAAATAATAGAGCAGGCCGATTAATTTGAATACTTGAGGATTCGATCTTTAGGTTGGTATTCGTTGCTCTTTTTAGTATTCAGAAGCTTCGGCTTGTTTAAGCCACAAGAAATGCAGCATAAACTACAATAAATTATATCAGCAAAGGCCGTTAGATAGAATAGTTATTGTTAATATATGGAAAATGTTACAAATAAATAAATTCTGTGACGCCGGTCATTTTACAACGGTAGCGGGTCTTGCATTGGTTTAGTGCAAATATCTGTACTGACCATCAGATCATTATAAATAGGTATTACCACTGTATTAGATCACAAAGTTTGTTAATCCAAAAAGATGTGGCAGTTAGAACTTTCACAAAGTTTGAATTATAAATCGGCGCCAGAGCACGCACTGCTACAGTAGGACTACATACTGAAAAATAACCCATGTGCTGTTTAGATTATGGCCATACACTGCAAAATATAGCAGCAATATTGTATTCTGTATTGTTTCTAGCTAGAAACTACACGGAAGAAATAGGACTGAGCAAAAAAATATGCACGCTTCCGGTGTAAAATGTCACGCATGATTGAAAGCCGCATCGCTACTAATATATTTTTAACTGCAGTAACGGACATACTTAAAATTATGGTTAATTATTAAACAGAAGTATTATTGTTTTTAAGGGTAGTTTTGAGAACGAGTATTCGGAAACTCATTCAAAAACACCCAACAAATATTCCAAGCCTGTTCGGGCCAGCTCTATAGATCACCACTAAATTTCTGTCAGTTTTAATACATCATCTTTTCCCAAAACTAGTTCATTCTAGAACTTTAATGTTACGTTATTGCAAGATCATAATTTTTGTGAGAAATTTCTGTGCTTTTGGGGGCAATGCACAAAAAAGATTTCTCATTTCAGAAATTTAAAAGAGTGGAGGTCAGAATATACATCGTATTCCACCACTAGAGTGAAGGAAACTATGCAAGGACTTGAGCAGACCATCAGTCTTCCCAAGCAAGAAGCAACTGGTAATGACAACCCTGGACTTGACAATGTTCTAAAAGAGAAAAGGAAAAATATTAACTTTGTTGTGAGAAAGTGAAGGGGGCACTAGTGCAATCCCAAAGCTGAAGGACATGGATGCCCCCAGAACCGTTTTTTTTTTTTCAACTCGGAGAAAACAGTGGTACATGCTGTAGAGTTTTACTCCAACCTTTACAAAGCTGAGATCTGTGATAGAACAGCAATAGCCCAGCTTTTAGAAAGCTCAGCTGGACTCAGATCTTACTCTAAAAGGAATTTACTACAGCTATCTTCAGGTCGCTCTACTGGTATTGATGGCTTGCCAGCAGATTTTTAAAAACATTTCTAGTGTTTGTTGGGAAAGGTCTTTTACGATGTAGTTTGTGAATCTTTTAATGACGAGCTACTGCCAGTGTCATGTCAACGTGCTGTTTTATCCTTATTACCAAAAAGGGAGATATTTTACTGGTAAAGAACTGGAGACTCACTGCTGTGCACTGATTACAAAATCATAATGTTATATCATAATGTTTGTCAAATAGGTTAAAATAAATATTTACAGTTTCTTGTGCACATTGATCAAACATACTGTATCCCAGACCGCTCAATAATAGACAATCTTTTCTTAGTATGGGACATTCTTAATTTAAGTAGAGATTCTGAACATGCAGTTGGTTTACTTTCTACTGATAAAAAAAAAAGCCTTTGATCATGTGGATCATAAATATCTATTTTATGTACTGCAACATTGAACTCCACAACTAGGAGAGTTCAATTTGACTGGGAAAAGGGCATTATATGTTGCCTGTGTGAAGGTGTTGCACCTGCAGGAACTGCCTGGGATGGTCTCAACAAGGTGGGCTGAATTGTTTGGCACAGACATTTTCCCGAGAGGCAAATGGCGGTGCCTGTACTAGCTTCCGCCGGACAAGCGGACAGATGACCTCCAGTGGAGATGGGGCGATGGCTAATTAATTTTTTGTTGGGGATAGCAAAACTGGAAAACAAGAAAAAACTACTTTTCAAGACAAGGGTCTACAGATTTAGTATGAATGTTCAAAGGATTAGTAGTTGCAAGAGTCCAAGTTAAATATGCATATTACAGATTGATGAATAACCCCCCACCCCACACACACATAATTATTTTGTGGCACAACTTCATCAGTTTTGCTCTGCTCTCTTGCAGTTGGGAAACACAATGTAATCCAGTCTGGGTCCAGCCCCAAACACACAGCTACTATCGGTAAGTCAAAGAGTACACACAGCGCGTTTGTGTTAGTGAAAAATGTACACTTATGATGAATGTGTGTAGGTGTGTGGGCCGGGGTGGGGTTGGGATTGTTACTGGCAGAAGCTCCTCCTCAAACTGTCTGACACTCTCTCCACACCTCAAACACGTTTATCCCATTACAGTGTTGGGCAGTAACAAATCTGTTAATGTAAATCCTCATGGATTTAAATGTTAAAAATTATTTGTATTTAGTCCCTACTGTCACATGGTGGCTACAGGCTTATTTACCCTACAGGGGCCGCAAGCTTATCCAGTGAATCTTGCAAGATCAGATTAACTTTCAGCATTTTTTCTGTTTATAACGTCCAGAGATTATATCATACAAACACAGAAAAAGAGTCTTGGTTTTCCAATGTTCCCAAATAATATGAGTATTTTAAAAACGAAAAATACAGCTTGCCTATTTTTTTTTACAGCACTAGGCGTAGAGCATGATTATCTTAATCATAGTTCAGCCACTTTGCAAATTCCCATTATTTTCATCATTTTTACAAACAACGCAAGGTGAAACTACTCGCCATGACCTCACATAAACTACAATGCTACAATGGTGTATATAAAATGCTAGCTAGATGCAATTTTGCTCAAAGTTGCTCAGGCACAAAGAAGCTGAGTGGGAAATAAGTCATTTGAGCTTCTGTGGTTGGGGTAAATGTGGAGCTGATGTAAGCAGATGGCTAATTCTGATTGGGCCTTAGGTTCACCTGATGTCACCTATACCAAATATAGTCCCACCCAACTCAAAACGGCAGGAAAAAGAAATTCAGAAATCTCTCAGTTGAAAAATAAACAACACTATTTATTTATTTTCGAGTAGATAGAAATTCACCACAGAAGTTACAGGTAATAGTAAGAAGTTAATTATGAAAACAAGTTCGCATTAATTGCATTTCCCATAGTGACGCGGAAGCATTGCTCCTTTTTAAATCAAGTGACTTGTAAAAAGTTTAATTATTTTATTGACCAAGTAGAGGAGATTAACTCTGCATTGTTTCATTTTCTTAATATAGGATACATTGAAAAAAATGAAACAATGCAGTGTTTATCAATGCTACTCTGCCAATTAAATAGTTTAACAAGTTATATTGTCGGTTGATCTGAGCCACTTTTCTCTTTCAAGTCATCAAAATTGAGCTGTTTCTTATGGAGTCAGTGTTTAAGGACTGTTTTGTAGAATAAACCGCGCTTAACTCTGTCATGCAACCATGCCCATGCACAACTGGTGTGTCACTTTGATACTGGAGAGGGAGCCTCACCACCAATTCCTGCCAATAAGAATCCATCCAGCTGCCTTAGTTGCTGTTCTTTAAATGTTGTTTAGATGCAAACCCTTCTACTACTACTGTTTTATCAGAGCGCGTACCACGGATGAACAATGCCCAGCTGGTCTCCACAGGAACTCTGGTCTCCAGCAAGACCAACAACACAGGCCGTCATTCAACCTTCTCTCATTCCTTCCACAACCTGGCCCAGCTCCCTCCAACATACGAAACTGTTATGAAACCTGATATTAACCGTTATTGCTCCCTCAAGAGACTAGGTGAGTGTGTGTGTGTGTGTGTGTGTGTGTGTGTCTAGAGGGGGTTTGATATAAGAGGAGCTGCTACTGAGGTGGCACTGTGTATGTACTTGGGATAAATGCTTGTTTTTGAACACCCTGTATGATTGATTTGGTGAGAATTTCCAGCATCTTCTGATGTTCTAAAAAAAACCTTATTTATTAAATTAAAATGAGGAGGTAGTAGAAAAGGAGACATGTTTACAGAAATTGTAATGTAAAAACAAATAAAAAACTGGAAACAAATGTAGGCATAAATTACTCAGAAATTGATTATAATTGACGATTGGTATTGATGTATTATTTGACTACTTTTGAAGCTTACTCTTTTTCTGCATCTATATTGTCTCTAAATGCAGAGAAAGATCTGGATGATTACACAAATTATTATACCTCAAAAAGACGACCCAACAATGCACCACCTTCCTTACACTCCTCCCAGCATCACCTGCATTGGGGGGGTGACTACACTCTAGGGTCAAGGGGTACACTGCCCCTGCACTCATCCCGACCCCGAATACATGTACCTACTTCTACCTCCACACCAAACCCTTACCCTTTACCCCAGTCACCGTACAGTCCCACCTTTGAGACAGTGAGCCAGCCTCCACGCCGGGTGATGTCTCAAGACCAACTGTTCGCCCTGGGAGAGGGAAACACCCTCTCTTATTTGTCCAAGAACCAGCAGCACCAGTACTACAAAGCCATGGCCACCAGCAAGAGTTCCAACACAAAGACGCTGCGAAAGTCCCACGAACGCTTCCTGGTGTCTCCTGATTACCTAGATGAGAGAATGATGGGGAGTGGGATGGGTGACTATGGGGGCTTGATGCCCCCCATGTCTTACCTCAGCCACCATAAGAAAGCGCAGTCGCAGCAAAACGTGTGTGTGACCCCATCGCTTGACCGACACCACATGATCAAGATGAATTCGCACCCAACCTCTGGCTGCGAACAGGAGTGTAGTGCTGCTGCCATGTCGGCTAGCCATGGAACTGGCACTCTGGGTTGGGGGGAGGATCGTGGTTCTGGTGGTGGTGGAGCCGGAATGATGGGCCACAATGCCCGCAGGATGGCGTTTGCCACGAAGCGGCAGAACACCATTGAACAGCTGCACTTCCTCCCCGGAGGAGGCGGGGGAGGGGGAGGCAGTCAGGCACTGTGGACAGGGAGTAAAAACGAAGTCACGGTGTAATGGAGGAGTGAAGCAGAAGAACACAGAAATGGGGTGATAGAAAGATTATACGCATTTCCTCAAATGTGGGAGAGGACTAATAATTTAAGGGAGAGTCTAACTAAATTAGAATGACAGGTGAAGTGCCTAATAGGGAAGATGGAAAAAGTTTCAGAGTGTAGGGTGTAAGACGCATAGCAGGGGAACTTGGTGTACTGCTAGGACCTCAGAGACAGAGGTGAGGCAATACATGATTCTGAAGATAAATTTTTGCCCCCTGCTGTTTGTTGCTAAGAAACAGGGTAGGAGAAACCCTTATGTGAAGGTATTTTTTAAGATGAAACTACACGAAAAACTAAGGTTCCCACTTTTTACTCATCTGACTATATATACACAGTATATACATATACTTTTTGGCGACATTGGCATCTACAACAATTGAGCCATACTTTTTAGAAGATTTTAAGGTTAAAAAAGAGCAATGAATATTATATATATATATATATATACTCACTGAGCACTTTATTAGGAATACTATACTAATACTGGGTAGAGCCTCCCTTTGTAGCCCATCCGCCTCAAGGT